>JAOXNR010054317.1:0-12755 GCA_028571225.1 Parsonsia alboflavescens | reverse complement strand
TACTTAATAATAAAGATCAAATCTTTATAAGAAAAACAAACCAAATCTCATAACCCCGTAACAAAATAACCTACTTCGTGTTCTTGTTAACAAAAGATGACTACTCACAAGACATGTTAATAATCGAAAAATACATAAGAAAAGAGGAAGAGAAAATCTGCCCTTTGTCTTCGGAAATCCTCGAAAGATCAATCTTGAGTTGTGTTGTCTTGGATATCTCTAAGACTAAGACAAAGCGCATATTTATAGGAGTAAAAGACTCCTTACAAATAAGTAGTAACCTAAAATGATTCTAATAATAAAGTAGAAACTCATTACAAAACAAAGTAGTTTAGGAATAAATAATCTAATCCTAATAAAACTGAACGTCTTCAATACGGCCCGCGATCAACAAACTTGGTTTATCCGTTGTCCCCAACTTTAATCCGATGAACAGTAAAAAAAGGTGAACAGTGCCGCTGGAACAGTATCGGTGAACAGTGCTGCCGGAACAATTTCATCAAATTTTGAGCTTTTTTCAACCAAATATTCCTGCAAGCAAAAATCTAGCATAGGGAAATAAAATATATCTAAAAATAACATAATTATACTAAGTTACATAAGATAATGGCATAAAAAGATCATAAAACTTAGCATAATTATGCACGAATCACCTGCTAAACTTGTGCTTTGAAAAATGTGTCGATTGCATCTGTGAACTAGAGGTACATAACATCTCAGAACAGTTGGGTCTAGTATGTCCTCTTTGAGGATAGTAGTGACAAGTAGGTACAAACACCTTTATCTTACCTTTGACGGGATCCCTTTATATGTTAGTACCTGGTGATTATGTTTTTTTCACCTTAGATTTCTCTATTCTGAGAGCTTGTCGTTGAACATGGTTATGACTGTCATCATAGCCTAAATCTCGACGATCATATGGCTGTCGTTGTTCTGCCAATATTTGATCCAGTTTATCCATACCACTATTCATCATCCTCACAGTTTTCATTATATTGTCATGCTCCTTTGATAGTTTCTGAAATTTCTGCTCCTTTGCTTCAGAATCTGCAATCAAAATATTGATCTTAGTTTCCCATTGTTGTTTCTCAGACATATGTGTTTTCACCTTAAGCTCTAGTTCTTTGTTTAGTTTGTTAAGCTTAATACATCATTTGAAAAATTCTTCATAAGCTTCTAGCATTTCATTAGGAGTAAGTTCACTGTTATTGTCTATATCAGTTAATTCTGGAAAATGTTGTCTTATCTCTGTTTCTTCATTGAGTTCAACATATGTCATACCTGAATTGTCACATTTTTTATGAAAAAATGTCACCATGTAGAGCAACGAAATTAACCATTTGTTCAGTTCTTTCCTCATTCTCATTAGTTTGTTCCCGATCACTCTAGGTAGTAACAAAAGACTTCTTATGTTTTTTGTGATCGGTTGCACATTCAACCTGAATATGACCATAACCTCACAATCCCTGCACTATATTCCTTTGTTAGTTCGGATATTAGAATAAGTACAATCAGAATGGGACTTACCAAAAGATTTTCTGTTTTTGAAGGTTTGCCTTTGATTAATCTGTACATTTTGTTGAAATTTGGAGAGATCAGGGACATCACTTGCTGAACATCTTGAGAAGAATCAATATCTGGATCAATGGGATCGGCAACTTGAAAAGCAATACTTTTGTCCTTCCAAATTGGCTTTAAGTTCATCTCAAAGGTTTGTAACGAGCCAATCAACTCATCATATTTGATTGTATCAATATAATTTGCTTCTTCAATTGCAGTTACTTTATGAACAAACCGTTCAAGAAGAGATCTCAGAGTTTTGCGTACCAATGTTTTATTAGTCATTTGCCTCCCAAGAGTGAATGACTCATTAGCTAGATCACTTAATTTTGCATGAAAATCTGCAATAGTTTCAATTTCATCCATCTATAATTTCTCAAATTGTGAACTGATCATTTGCAATTTAGAGCGTCGCACAATTGATGTTCCTTCATATGTAGGTTGTCCAGGCCTCCTTAGTTGAAATACATTGAGCAATCAACCGAAAATGATTAACATCAACAGCATTAAAAATAGCATGAAGAGCTTTACAATTAAAATTAGCTTCCTTGTCCTCTTCCTCTATCCAAGTATATTCATCCTTCAAAAGATCCTTTTCGTCTTTCAGAGGAGTCCATCTTTTTCAGACTAATTTCCAAGTCTTTTCATCTAGTGCTTTGATGAACGCAGTCATCCGAGAATTCCAATATGAATAATTGGATCCGTTGAGAAAAGGTGGTCTACTGATAGATCCTTCTTCTTGTAGTCCACTCATTGCTGCACAAAAAGATTCTAAATCCAAGATCTTTCACTAATCCTTTAGTGTATGGCTATAATACCAATTGAAAGAATCTTTTCCTAGCAAATCTACTATTAAGTTTATCTAATATACTGAATATATAAATTTTTGCATAAAATAAATGGACATGAAGATTTAACAAGGTTCACCCCATTGGATTGGAGTATATCCAACATTAGGCTATGTCCTCAAAGCCCTAAGCTACAAAATCCATTGAAATAAAAACATTACAATGGGTGTAGTATAGACAATAGAATCCCTCTAGTCTATCACCACCCTATATGAAATTTTACCTTACAAACTCACAACAAGAATCCTTCTTATATCTATCTCAACATCTTCAAGAATCCCTCTAAAGATGACAGGCCTCTCCTGAAGCTGATGTCCCCCTGAGTTTTGGAAATGTTCCACAAGAACCGTTGTGACACTCCCGTGACAATGTCTTATTCTTTTTTCCAATGAAAGAATTATTGCTGAACCCTTCCATCAAATGTGCATAAATAGCCGTCTACTTTAATCCATTGACGCCAAGAAGGTAAGTAACAGTTTAAATTCAAAGAACCAAATTTGCTGCCAAAAATCCAGCTAATCGGTAGAACAAAATAGGCAAAAGTCCATTAAGGTTCATAATCAATGACGTTGGATTATAAGCTGATTGATCAGAGAAGGATAAGCACATAATAAAAGGTAACTTGAATCCATAAGAAGATAAATTTTCCAAATAAAGGTCAATCAATAATCTTCATAATATGCAATCAATTAATCTTATCAATTTCCACATAATAGACATTTGTTTGGTTCAGCAAAAGTAATTAAAGCATCCAAAGAAATCCCTAATTAATAGAGCATCCACAAAAATCCATAAAAGATAGAAAACATGCATTCCAAGAAGAGAGCATAAAATTCTAGTGGCCAAGATACCGAAATCTAAGAGTTGTCATTAGCTACCAGTAATCAGCAATCAAGGGGTCATCAAAGATCATGAGTTGTCAAAATGATCATCAACAACTAGCAATCAAGGAGTCATCATATATCATCACAAATTTCACCACCATATATGTATCTCCAACTTTTTGTTATACAAAACTAATGTCAATCTTTTTTGCTTTGAAGAATATTTACCAGAGTCGTTGACATCATAATGGTTTGTTTTTCAATAGTAATAGAGTCCATGATAACCAAAGAAATCCAAGAATTCTGTATAGAAACTCAACATGGTAATAATATATTGCTATAATAATATTATTCCAAGAAAAATCAAAATGGAAAAGAAATCCAAGATACCATAGAAGTCAAAAAATTCCAAGATATATTCCCATGATAATAGAATTCCAAGAAAAATCAAATGGAAAAGAAATCCAAGATACCATATAAGACCAAGATATATTCCCATGATAATTGAAATCCAAGAAAATTCAAGAATTTTAACTTTAATTCTGTTAACTCCTCCTATTTGAAACAAGATCCAACAAGTCTGACAAGATCCACCTCTAAGATAGGATCAGCAAAAACAAAATTCATAGTTTGATAAACAGGTCATTGCCAAGATCAAATTCCCCTCAATAAACCATGTTTCAGGACAGAAAAATAAGTACAATGAAATATATTAAAGTTGATACCACCTTTAGGCATCAAAATTAGAGAAGAATAGAGAAATATTACCACAAAAACTGATCTCAATCGAATTCCTTCAAAAGGATTTAACAAAGAACTTTTGTCATTTGATAGTGATTTCATCACCAACCAACTTTTTTTAGAGACAATCAACACACGAGAAAAATTGTGTCGCTGTTGGAACATGCTCAACATTACTCAATTTGGGGTTCTTCAATTCCTTGATTAGAAAATATCTTATGTCATTGTGTTTGATCCTTGAATGTAAGAATGAATTTTTGCATGTGTTAGTAGAACCTTGACAACATGATCGACCCTTTCTATTTGATGATAATCTTCTTGTTTCTTTTGTTTCTTTCATGCCTTCTTTCAATTTTGCATGTTTGTTGTCAGACCCACGCTTTTTTGTCAAACCTAGTATCATTCTAGTAGATTGTTGTTGTTGCCCATTCAACTTTCAATAATTATTTGGTGTTCCGACACCACCCATGACACAATTCCCTACATTGTCAATGATAACACAATGATCTTTTGTAAAATTAACAATATTACCTGTGTCACAAAGTTGACTGATGCTAATTAAATTAGCCTTCGATCCTTTAACATGGAGTACTCTAGTCAATGGTGGAAGACCATCAATGTTGAGGGTGTCGATTCCGATCACTTTGTTTTTGACTCCATCACCATATGTAGTAGTATCACCATCGTGTGATCGATAGTATAACAGCCTTTCCTTGATTCCGGTCTTGTGTCAAGAATAGCCATTGCCTAGATACCAACAACGGTCTTCATTGACTTTGAATGTGAGATGTGCAACAATTGTGATGTCGGGACTCTATTCCCCGAGGCACTGGTCCGAGCTTGGAATGGGCTGAAATTTGACTGGGTAACTCGGAACGGGCCAACGAGCAAGACTCACTGCTATGTTGTGATAAAAGGCCTTTTCCGACAATCCGAAGTTGTTTTGATGAAATTTAGGGTGTTTTCATGTTTGTAGGGGTATTTTCATAATTTATAGTTCTTAGAGGTATTTTTGTAATTTCATTATTTTTAAGTTTCGTTTAGGGTTTTAAATATTTCATTTGTCTTAGTTTTCAACAGCTTTTTGATTATTGATAATTTTCAACTTTGGTCGTTTTTTTCAAAAAACAGAGAGTTTTCACAATTTTCCAGCTTTTCTTCTATTTAGTCATTCTTTTTGATATTGTTATTGCATCAGTTAGTATCAAAGCACAGGTTGCTTGAATCAATGGCTGAACAAATTCATGGAGGTCATGGACGGCGTCGTGCTGGAAGGGGATGTGGAGTCGTTCCTGAGAAAGACAAACCTCCTCATCAACGAGACCTATAGGAAGTCGAAAAAGAAAATGCAGAACAAGGAAGGTGGATCCAAGACATGGAGCGGCAACTGGCGAAGCCACGGTTGGATGTTCAGTCCGAGGTAGGGGTGGAATCGGAGGTTGAGTCCGACGATGAGGAGGAAGATGTCAACTCGGTTGCGGCGTTGAATCTGGGACGGCATAACCGACCGGAATGACAGGGGCGACAACAATCTTCTGTCCAAAATTTTGGCATGAAAATCGAGATTTCTGATTTTGAAGGTAGGGTGCATCCTGATGAATTTATCAATTGGTTACATACTATTGAGAAAATTTACGATCTTCGAGATTTGACGGAAGAACAAAAGGTTAAGATCATGGTGATTAAATTGCAAAAGCATTCTTCGATTTGGTGGGAGCATGTTCAGAAGCAGCGCACGAGAGAAGGGAAGTCGAAAATTTTGACATGGGAGAAGATGAAGAAACTGCTGCGAAAAACGTTCTTGCCGACTCACTATCGACAAGAGGCGTTTATTGAATACCATTCCATTAGGCAGCGAGATTTGTCGGTGGAGCAGTACTTTGCAGAATTTGATCGGTTGCGCATGAGATGAGACATAGCCGAAGAAGACGAGCAGGTGGTGGCGCGATTTTTGGTAAGCTTGAAGTTCGAGATTTCTGATGTGGTCCAACTGTAGCAATATTGGACGTATGAAGATGTTTACAGATTGGCCCTGAAAGTCGAGGGGCAGCTTAGGTTGAAGAGCAGCTGTTCAGGATCTAGGGTTCCGAGCAGATTCTAGAACAAACCTAGGGGACGAACACCTTCAGCGGTGACGACGGTGGATATGAATAAGGGTAAGGCCATGGTCAAGGAAGGTCAGAACGGCAGAACCAACAAAGAGGCAACAACAGCGGCGGTGGCCAAGTGATGTTTTAAGTGTCAGGGTATTGGGCATTTTGTCGCAGACTGCCCAAATAGGAAGTTCGTGACACTTAGCGAGGAGATGCTTAGGTCGGTTTTTTATGACTAAGAAAAGGACCCTGATGACGCACAGAATGAAGGGGATGTTATATATGCTGATTCGAGAGAATCCCTAATGATTCGGTGATTACTAAGTGTGGCGGTAGAAGATGAGTCTTGGTTGCGAGAATGTGGTCTCGACGACAATGGTAGAGAAATTGGGATTCGAAACAGTTGGGCATCCACAGCCCTACCAATTGTCTTGTCCGAAGAAGGGCAATGAAGTTAAAGTCAACAAGCAGTGCTTGGTACAGTTTTCGATTTGGAAGAGATACACTGATGAGGTATGGTGTGACGTTGTTCCTATGGATGCTTGTGACATTCTGCTAAAGTGGTCGTGGCAGTATGATAGATGAACAAAGAATGACGGGTTCTGAAACACTTACACTTTCAGCAAGGATGGCCCGAGCATGACGTTGGGTAATTTGAATTTGAGGAAGGATGAGGCAAAGGTTCTATTGTCCGGGGGCTGATTTCTGTGAAGAGGTGAACAAGGCAACGGAAATTTTTGCCTTGGTTGTTTCGGAGCAAAACGCAAATCATTTAGAGTTTCCCGAGGAGATTATTCCATTGCTGCAGGAATTTGCTGATGTGATAGCAAAGGAGATGCAAGCGGGTTTGCCACCTATTAGGGACATTCAACACTGTATATACTTCGTGTCTGGTGCTGTTATTCCAAATAACAAAAATCATCCTATCGCATAAGTCCTAAGGAGCATGAAGAGTTACAATGGCAGGTGCGCGAGTTGATGGAAAAATGGGTTTTCCAAGAAAGCATGAGTCCTTGTGCAGTGCCAGCATTACTAGTGCCGAAGAAAGATGGTTTGTGGGGGATGTGCACTAACAGGTGGGCGGTGAACAAGATAACCATCAGGTATAGGTTTCCAACTCCCCTATTTGATGACTTGATTTATCAGTTGCATGGGGCATCTATCTTTTCGAAGATAGATTTGAGGAACGGATATCATCAAATTCGGGTTCGACAAGGGGATGAGTGGAAGACCCGTTTAAGACTCGAGATGGGCTTTATGAGTGGATGGTCATGCCGTTTGGATTGTTGAACTCACCCAGCACCTTCATGAGGTTGATGAATCAGGTGTTTTGTCCATTTCTTGGCCAATTTGTGGTGGTGTACTTCGACGATATCCAAATTTTTAATATTTCGATTGGGTAGCATTTACAGCACTTGCGGGAGGCATTTGAGGCACTAAGGAAGCAGAAGCTGTTTGAAATTGTGAAAGTGTCACTTTTTCACTGATCAAGTGACATTTTTAGGTTATGTTGTGTTAGGTGAAGGAATTCGAATTGATCCTGCCAAGGTGGAGACTATTCTGAATTGGGAAACTCCGAAAGATGATGTTTGACGTCTGTAGTTTCCATGGATTGGCATCTTTCTACTAGCTAGTTATCCGGGGTTTCAGTTCCATCATTGCGCCATTGACGGATTGTTTGAAGGGGAATCGATTTGTATGGACTAACGACGTAGATTCAGCTTTTCGATTGCCGAAGCAAAAGGTAACCGAAGCTCCTGTTTTAGTCTTACCTGACTTTTCTGAAACTTTCGAAGTACATCGTGATGCTTAGAAAGTGGGAATTGGAGGAGTATTAAGTCCTCAAGGAGGCCGGTAGCTTTCTTCAATGAGAAGCTTAAAGAGGCAAAGCAGCGATATTCAACATATGATAAGGAATTTTATGCAATTGTGAGGACTTTGGAACATTGGAGGCATTATCTTATTTCCAAGGAGTTTTTTTTGTATTTGCATCATGAGGCCTTGAAGTTTATAAATGGACAGCACAAGTTGAATGCAAGACACGCGAAGTAGGTAGAGTTTCTACAAGCTTTCAGTTTCTCCATTCAGCACAAGGCTGGTGTATAAAATCGGGTGGCAAACGCGTTGAGTAGGAATCATTCCTTGTTAAACATGATGCAGGTCTACGTGTTGGGATTTGATTCATTTTCTGATTTGTATAATGATGATCCAGAGTTCAGGGATGTTTGGGAGAAGTGTCAGATAGGACCGCAACATTTGTTCATAATTCAGGATAGGTTTCTTTTACGGGGAAATCGGTTGTGTGTTCCTGATTGTTCGTTGAGGGCAACAATTGTAGATGAGTGCCAAACCAGAGGATTAGTCCGACATTTTGGGATTGACAAGACATTGACATTGGTGCAAGAGCATTTTTATTAGCCTAGGATGGAGTGGGACGTGATTCGTTGTCCTTAGCGGTGTAAGATCTATCATATTGCTAAGACTAATTGTAGCAATGCTGGTTTGTATTTGACATTGCCTGTTGCTTTGGCAACATGGGAAGACATCGGTGTGGATTTTGTTTTGGGGCTGCCAAGGATGCAAAGAAACAAGGACTCGATTATGTTAGTGGTAGACAGATTTTCAAATATGGCACATTTTGTTCATTGCAACAAGACGTTTGATGCTTCACAGGTGGCTTGATTGTTTTTACAAGAGGTTGTCAAATTACATGGAGTACCTAAGTCGATCACCTCCGACAGAGATGTGAAATTTGTAGATCACTTTAGGCAAACTCTTTGGCCGCATTTGGGCACCAAATTGCAGTTCAACTCTTCTCATCATCCGCAGATAGACGGACAAACGAAAGAGGTGAATAGAAGTTTGGAAAAAATGCTGCGAAGTTTACTTGGAGACAGTCCACGATAGTGGGATTTGGTGCTGCTACAGGCAGAATTTTCATATAATCTTTTAGTGAATCGGATGATGGGGAAGAATCCAACTACTCCACTAGACCTTAATCCATTACTAGTCTATCGCCAGTTCAGTTCGGATCTAAGGAACCTGCTAAGCAGATCAAGGAGTTGCATTCCCAGGTCCATGATCAGATTAATCATCAAAATTTACAATACCAGCAAAGGCTCGACAAGCATCGGAAGAAGGTAGTGTTCAAGGAAGGCAATCTTGTTTGAATTCAGTTAAGGAAGAAGAGGCTTCCAGCAGGCAGATCTAGCAAATTGCAGCAGTTGGAAGCTGGGCCATTCGCGATGTTGAAGTGGATTAATGACAATGCCTACAAGATTGACTTGTCAGGAAAGTACAATGTGTCGGGTACCTTCAATGTTGTTGACTTATCACCATACCAGTCCGAAGACAAGGAAGATTTAGCCATTGATGTAGCTGGCGAGGACGAGTCAAAATCGAGGGCGAATCTTTTCCTAGACGGGGAGCATGATGCCGGGGAAATGGGTTTAAATTTGACTAGGTGACCCAGAATGGCCGAACGAACAAGACACACCACCATGTCGTGACGCAAGGCCTTTTTCGGCCATCCGGAGTTGTATTGATGAAATTTTAGGCGTTTTTATATTTTTAGGGGTATTTTCGTAATTTGTTATTTTTGCGGTATTTTTGTAATTTCATTATTTTTAAGTTCCGATTAGGTTTTGGTTTCATTTAAGGATTTTAATATTTCATTTGTCTTAGTTTTCTACAGCTTTTTGATTTTCGATAATTTTTAACTTAGGTTTTTTTCCGAAAACCAAAATATTTTTCCAATTTTCCAGCTTTTCTTCTGTTTTGTCATTCTTTTCAATATTGTTCCTGCATCAATGTGCCTCCATGTCAATATTTACAACACAAATTTGAGTCTTTGAAGCTTTTTTCTTCTCGTATGCCTGTTTGTCTCCATGGTGATTGTTAAGCCTTTTTATGCAATTCATTCAGAAGTGTCCTATGTCAGAACGGAAATAACATTGTTTTACCTATTTTCATAGTCTTGTATGACTTGTTGTTCCTTGACTCTTTAAGAATAGTGCTTTGGTTAAAACATTATTCATTTGTTGTAGACACTTAATATAATCTTGTGATCTTCTAGTCTCTCATGTAAGACTTCATTCTTCATTCCTAGCCACTGCTGCTTTTTCTTCCAACACTCCTTTACCTTGCTTTAATTCAATGTTTTTTTCCTTCTATTCTCTCGTCTGCTTCAATTTCTACACATAATTCGAAGACATCAAATCATAAGGATGTTTAGACTCAAGAATACTTACATTGTCTTCCTCTAATTTGTTTGACTCAATCTCGTCTTCCACATTGTTGGAGTCATTGTTGATGATTCCACAAAAAGCTACATTGCAAGTTTCTGCTTCATTGTTGTTGTCGTGATCAGACCAATTCTCCTCATTCTAGGTGACATTGTTTTAATTCTTTTCAAGAGTGTTTGCACACTCTTATTGCATATGTCCTTAACCACCACATTCAAAACATAATACACCTTTAGATCTATTTTTGTTTTCAGGAGGTTTTCTTTTTGCTGGCATTCTTTTGTCACCATCATTCTGGTTGTTGTTTTCAAGATTGACACCCCTTTGAAATTGTACTCCTTTTTGTGACTTTGGGGAGGTTTTGGCAAATTTTCTAATGAAATATGTCATCTCTTGATCATCTATTTGTGAATTTGAATTAGATCCTTCTATAATAAAAGCTAGATTTTTGCTCTTTTTCTTATCAGGAAAATTCATTTCAAAAGTTTGTAAAGAACCCATAAGTCCACCAAGTTTCAATTTAGATAAATCCTTAGCTTCTTCCATGCCTATAACTTTAGCCATAAATCTTGAAGGTAATGATTGAAGAACTTTTCTCACAAGCCTTTCATCAAAGTACCTGTCACCAAGTTGAGCAGATTGATTAGAAAAATATCACTAATTTTAGCTTTAAATACCCTGATAGTTTCATCCTCTTGCATCCTCAATTCTTCAAATTTTGATGTAAGAATTTCAAGTTTGGATTTCTAACAACACTAATCCCTTCATACATGACCCTTAGAGTATCCCAGGCTTCTTTTGCTAAAGTACAAGTCCAAATTGTTTTAAATTGTTTAGTTTTAATAGCACGGAAAAGACTGTTATGAGGTTTGGCATTTGCAATTCACAATCTCCCTTCCATATCTGATCATTCGGTCCTGGGCTTCAGGCTGATGCCTCCTCGTTCATCTTTGATGGATGGAGGTTCCCATCCCATTTGAATTGAATCCCGTGAATTCTCATCTTTAGAAGATATGAACATTTCCATTCTTGCCTTCCAATAAGAATAATTCTCACCAGTCAGTAACGGAGAAGTCTTGTCACTGAATTTCCTTCTTGATTTATATCCATTTTTCCCACGATCAACACCTGCAAGTTTTAGCAAAATCACAAGTGTCCCAGCTTTGATACCAATTGAAAAATATAGTGCTGCAAAATCACTTAATTAAACCATATAAATAACAAGTGTTGTGTGTGATACTTATAAACAATTTAACTTAAGTAAATATAAAGCAATAAAATAAAAAATGATACAATAAATTTGTTTGTGCAGTTTAGAGAAGTCTACGTCTGTGGGATCAAGCTCCATGATCCAAACCATTAATTCTTCCAAGTTACAAGAGTTGACGACACGTTAATCAATATACATCCAGTTGAATAACACAATAGCTCCCCCAACTGTTTGTAGTATCTTTACTACTGCTGTTGGACGCTTGTGTTGAATTTCGTCCCAACAATATTCTATTCTCTTTTGACCACAATGTTTGATTCTTTTTTCCAGTGAAAGAATCATTGCGGAACCCTTCCATCAAATGAGCATAAATAGCAGTCTACTTTAATCCACTGATGCCACGAAGGTAAATAATCATTTAAATTCAAAGAACCAAATTTGCTTCCAACAATCTGGCAAATTGGTAGAACAAAATAGCCAAGAGTTTATTAATGTCCATAATCAATGATGTTGGATTATAAGCTGATTGATCATAGAAGAATAAGCACATAATAAAAGGTAACTTGATTCCATCAGAAGATAAATTTTCCGAGTAAATGCCAATCAATTATCCTCATAATATCCAATCAATTAATCTCAAAAATTTCCACATAATATCCAATCAATTATCCTCATCAATCTCCCTTCGAAATAATATGCCGATCAATTTCATCCTTAATGAATAAATATTGTTCAGGCTACAAATTACTGAAGAGAAATGCTGCCGTTTATAATAGTTTTCCACTTCCATTTCTAGACTTTTTTAACCCACCTTTCCTCTAACACTCCCTATATTCCCCTCTCGATGATCAACAGTAGTATCCTTCCTGTCCTCGTCATGTCTCAAATTCGAAATCTCAAGGAACCAAGTGTTGCTGTTTAAAATTAAACTAGCAAGTGCTGGTTAGAATTGAGTCTTTTTAATTTTTAATGCAATTACTATTTTGAATCCTTATAGTAGTTATTTATCGGTGAAGATTAATTACTAAAAATCTTGAAATTAATTTAAAATAGAAAATATTGGTATAGAGAAGTGTTTTCTTTTAATATAACCAATTTGGCATATTTAATTGTTCAGATATATTTTTATGTCAAGAATCAGAATCTCTTGTTGGAACATGTAAGAATCTAATGATAACAGTTTGACAATAAACCTATAGGTAATATAAAATATAAATGATCTCAAAACATATAAG
>JAOXNR010054316.1:0-12757 GCA_028571225.1 Parsonsia alboflavescens | reverse complement strand
ATATATATTCTTTTAGGAATACTTCTGTGTGCTACATAGCACACAAATTCGGATGCTATTGGCGGAAAAAGTAGCAGCAATCTTTTACGATGTCGGTTTTTTCAATTTGTAAAGAGAAAGTCGAGGCACTGTGAGATATACAGATTGAAAAAAACCGACGTCACAGAAGATTGTCGCTACTTTTTCTATCAGTAGCACACAAATTTATGTGCTACGTAGCATACAGAAGTATTCTTGTATAAATATATATATATATATATATATATAAATATATACATATATATCTATATATTTATATATATCTATATATTTTAACTTGTCTCTGATTCCCTAGCCGATGGGCTGGTTTTTCTTATCAAGTTTGGCCTTGGCTAATGCTCTGGCCAAGCTTTGACTTGGTGAGTTTGGCTTTCGCCAATACTCTGGCCAAAGAGGTGATGATGGTCTACCAAAGCTGAAGCTAGCCGATACTGTGGGAAAATGGTGACATGATCACTGACATGATAAATTCCATATGTAAAGGAGTGCCAGAAGCAATAAATTTTGTTTCAGAGCGATTCTGACTCATGGCGCACTCAACGATTGGGTTCAAATTTGGTGAGTTGGCTCTTGGATTCCTGCAAGGATATAAAAGGTTTATCAATCCTAGAGGATATAAAAGGTTTCTAAGTGAAAAACTTATCACTTTTCTTCTCACTAGAAGTTTCCTGCATGTGTGTTGTTTCACCGTGTTCAACTCATAACAAGTTTGGACATTGATTTCAATTGTGTTCTTGAGTTCATAGAACAAATTTACTATTCATCATATTTTGTTCGCATTTGAGTTCACAAAGGTGCAATTTTTTCACATTTCCGTCATCTCTAATCGGTAAAGTTCTAACTTTTCGCTTTTTGTTTTTACAGTCTTTTGTTGATATTCTTCATGTTCTTCATTGAAATGGATTCTGACGAAGGTATTTTGATATTTTTTGTTTTTCTTTACTTTCAACATCTTGTTTATGACTATGTCTAACATAGACACGATTTCTGAGAATCAACCTAAGTTGACTGATTCCTTTATTGAAAAATTATTTGAGGACTTTGTCGAGCCTTCAGTATCATCTAAGAGGACCAATGAGGGGGATAACATTGAACAGAACAGTTTGGAGTTGGTGAAGGAAGTAAAGAGGATCGGTGATTAGACTAACTTGCTTATACTTGAGGTACCTTACCATAGTACTATGTATGAATATGATGGGAATTTGATTGATTATCCTTGGATTGATGAGAGTTTAGGCATTGGAGATGCTAACTATAGAGCATCATTGGCCATGGAGATGGTCGATCATAGGGATACCTTGGATGTGGGATTTGACCAGGAGGAGGATGCTGGGGTGCCTTAGTATGCTAGTTAGTGTGTGGGTTTACAAATGCTGTGGGTTTGAGAAATTAGTTTGATTTGCCAGCTGAGTGTCGATTAGAGATTGGTAGCAGTAACATTACCATAAGGATGCCACCTGTAGGGTTTTGTACTACTTATATGGCACACTTCAGAGCCTGATTAAGGATACCTGTGCATCCATTGTTTGTAGATATTATGAGGTTCTTCGAATTTTAACTTGGCAGGTTGAACCTAAATGTGATACGATCAACTGTGGCCTTTATGCTGTTGTGCCGACCTCTGGTGTACAATTAGGTTGGAATTATGGCGAAGGCTTTTCATGCTCTGCCAAAAGTATAAATTAGAAGAAGGGAATGGCTATTTTTATGCTCAAAGAAAGAATAGTGTGACGCCAATCCTGTCGAGATCGAAGTAGTTTCATGAATGGAAGAAGGATTACATATATATTAGGCATCCTAGTTTGGATGGAGTTGTGACCTTTCCCTGGAATGATTAAAAATTAATGAATAATAGGAATCCTGACACAACTGATGACCTTGAAGCCAATTATGAGAAGTTTGAGATTTTCAGCTGGATCTTAAAGTGTTATGAAAATTGGAGTGAGGATGTGCTAAGGGTAGGGGGTTATTTTGACATTAGGGAGTTTGATGCAATATCCCTAAGTATGGTTTGTGTTTTGTTTCTAACTGTTTGACCGATTCTATGCATGTCGATCTCTGGGATCGATTATGGCCTTGAATGTTTTATTAAAGTCATGACTTCTTATTTTGCAGGGACGAAATTTGGAGCTGAAATGGTGTCGAAGTACGCCCCGAAAAAGAAATCTGCTGGTATGATTCTTGCCTATAAAATTGTAACGAAAACTCTTGATAGTGAAAATTACAGTCTTGAAATAGATATGAAAGGGATTTACTACATTCTCGGTGCCTTTGTAGAGAAACAGGCTGTAAAGAAAAAAGTCAATACTGGGAAGAAGAAAGTGAATATTGGTACAAAGTAGAGAAGACCACCTACACCAAAGTTGATGCAATCGGCCATAAAAGCTGGCCAATCCTCAGCACCGGTGATACCCACTGCACAATCTAGCTTGCTTGGACAAGTATTAGGTACGGGGGAAAAATGGAAACAAGTTGTGGTGGAAAAAGAACACACGAAAAAATCAAGGACGTGGGAACCATGAGAGCTCTTGGGTGATGATGAAGCTAGCCCGATCTTCTTACCTGGATGGAAGATTCGTGAGAATGATTGGATGAACACTTATGAGAATGTTGCGGAACTTTTGGAGCATTGTGTGACTCCGGCAGAAATTGAGTTTGTAGCTCACCGACCCTGAGAGGATCTTAAGAAGAAGGCACACTTTGCGAACATGCCAGAATGTATTGCTTACCTAGACCACTCATATTTATATGTGTCATATATGGTTTGAGAATGACGAAGTGTTTGGCAGATTGCAAGCGGTGCTGACTAACTTGGAATTGGTGAGGAGAATGGAGCAAGCCCGATGAGATGTGATGTCCTAGGAAAATGATGCCAAGGTCGATGAAGCATCCATCAAGGCTGAGAAAGAGAAGAATAAAAAGAAATTTGCGGAGTTAGCTCATGATCGACAGACAATTGAAGGTCTCAAGGTCGATGAAGCATGCATCAAAGCTGAGAAAGAGAAGAATAAAAAACAATTTGAGGAGTTAGCTCATGATCGACAGACAATTGAAGATCTCAAGGCCAACAACGAGAAGGTAAAATGGGATCTGCTAGAGGAGCAGAGGGTGTGCAAAAAATGGGAAGAAGCTGCCACCCAAGTGAAAAAATGTTATGAAGATGATAATGGCGATCTGCTACCTGCTATTCAGGATCAAGTGCTTGAAGACTTTTCGAAGTTGGAAAGGTGTCGCCGAATGTGGGAAAAGGTGGCATCTAAGGATAAGAAGCTTTTCTTTTCCATGATACTTAAGGACATGCAAGATCAAGGGATAACAAACTATACACCATCGGCTAGTATCACTGGAATGTTGGCTAAGGATAGCGTGTATCCTTTGTCTTGGGAAGAATCGTTTAACCTAGATTAAATAAGTAAGCCCTTCCCTTCTGAGGAATAATCGCCTTGTGAGGGTGAGTCTGGGGGTGAAGAAGAGGCTGATGGTGACAAGGAGGTTGAGCTGATGGAAATGCCAAAGGATACGACCAATGCTGGTCAAGATGAAGGTAGTGTGACCAGCATGCTAGAGGAGTTTACTGAGAAACCGCACATAGAGGCTTCAACCGTTTTTGACCTAGCTCCCCAAGCAAATCCTGGAGTTATTAACCAAGCCAATTCTTCAGCTTAGATTCAGAACACTACTGCAATAGGGAATGTTGAAGATGTGCCTACAAATGCCTAGACGGTTTCCTTAAATGATTTGTTGCTGGTAGGATTGTTTATAGACTTATGGAAATATTGAGCTGTGATGGCCGTTTTGTAATGAATAATATTTTGTTTTTAAATTTTATTTTTATCAATGGTAATAAACTTACAAGGGAATTTTGATTTTGAAATTGTAACCACTTTGGTGTGTGTTGTCAAGGGTTTAACTTGATAATACTTGGTGAAATTTATGAGTATGTAGATGATTATGTGTGGCAGTTTGTGTTAAACAAGGTTGACAAAATGTGATTTGAGGGTTTGAAGTAAACTTAATGAATTGACATAAAAACATAATCGACATTATTTGGTCATCATACAAATGTTGTGCTGGGGAATCATTTGCATGAATGCCAATGTCATGATCGGTCAAATACATGAATACCTATCTATTAGATGATTATCTCTAAGTGTCTCTTTTGCCATTAGCCAAAACATTGATTAAGTGTTGGGTGGTCAATCGAAAGGATCGACTGAAGGATTTGCTAAAGGGAAAAACTTTCTCAAGTTCATTGTGTTCCATGTTCTAGCGATGCCATTACCAGCCATATCTTTTAGCCGATAGCTTCCATTTTTGTTGTCCTGTGCAATGTTGTAGGGTCATTCCCATGTATTGTCAAGTTTCTTGGTGAAGTCTTGTCTATTGACTTTATTTTTTCTAAGAACCAGAGCACCAACTTGCAGGGATCGGCCATGAACCTCTTGGTTGTAATATCTCTCCAGCTTCTTATTGTGGACGGTTTCCTCCAAAGTTGCTTGATTTCTTGTTTCTTCCAAGAGGACAAGGTTCTCAACCAACTTTCTATCATTTCACTCAACATTGAATAGGTCGATCCTAGGAGAGGAGTTGCTATCTCCGCTAGCATCTATACCGAAGCAAAGATTAAAAGGTAATTCCATGGTCCGAGCATTGGGTGTGGTTCTGTAAGATCAAATTTCATTTGGTAGTTCGTCAACCCATTTAATCTTAGTCGAATCTAGTCTCTTCTTGAGTCCTTGAAAGATCATTCTATTAGCTACTTCGGCTAAACCATTTGCTTGAAGGTGACCTACGGATGTGAATCGGTGATCAATTTTTAGTTCATTATAGAGGTCTTGGAATTCCCTAGATTCGAATCGTTTTCCATTATCAGTTATTAGGATCTACAAGATTCCATATCTTGCAATAATTTTGTCCTAAAAGAAATCTTTTACCTTTCTAGAAGTGATGGAGGCTACGGCTCTGGCTTCGATCCATTTTGTGAAGTGGTCGATTGCCACCACCAAGAATTCTTTGCTTCCACTAGCCTTATTGAAGGGACCCAGGAGATCTTTTGATGGAAAGGGATCTGGCTACTCATGGAATGAAGCTCAGTCAGCAGTAAGTGATGAACATTGTTGTGCAGCTGGCATTTTTTGGCAGGATTAGACAAACTCCTTAGCATCTTAATCCATTGTGGGCCATAAGTAACCTGATTACATGATTTTTCGAACTAAGGATCAGCCACCAATATGGGATATATGGTGGTACAAATAATCATTCATGATGACGTGCCTTGATGCGGATGTTTGGATTTTCCTCTCTTCGGTTTTGTCCTCTAGAAGCATGCCATCATTAATGTATTGCATGATCGATGGCATCCAAGAAGGAGTGTCATTTGCGCAACATATTGATATAACATCAATGCTTATTTGTTCTAATGGTTCTATCCAGAGACCATCGCGGTGGGTGCCAGATTGTACCTTGGATAGGAAATCGATTTTAGTGTTGTCCTTTCAAGGGATGTGATCGAATTTGATATACCTAAATTTTTCGAAAAGCCTTTCGGCTTCGGGTTGGTATTTTTGCATATTCTCCCCACAAGCTTCATATTCCCCATTCACGTACCCTACCAATATCTGAGAATCAGTGCAGACAACAAGGTTGAGGATATGGAGGCTTTCGGCTATTTGGAGTCCTGCCAAGAAAGCCTTGTATTTGGATTCGTTATTACTTATGGTGAAATTGTATTTAAAGCATAGGTGAAGCGTGTAACTTTGGGGATGACAATGATCAAGCTCGCTTTCTTGCCCGATCCATCTGTATTGAGAACCTAATAGTCCTGCAAAGGAGGAACATTGTTAGGATCGGCTGTTATACCTAGAAGGATCGCGGTAATGTACATTCTAGAACGAAGTCTGCCAGAACCTGACCTTTCACAGAATTTCTATGAAGATAGTGGATGTCGAACTCAGAGAGTTCAATAGCCCACTTCATCAGTCGTCTCACTATGTCTGGCTTGTGCAAGACTTGCCTGAGAAGAGAATTTGTTAGCACGTTTATTGTAAAAGAGAGAAAGTATGGTTTTAGCTTTCAGGTTGTTATTAGTAAGGACAAAGCATGTTTCTCCAAAGCAGAATATCTTGATTTTACTCTTTGGAGAACGTGGCTCACGTAATAAATTGGTTTTATGTTTGAACAACTAATGACACATAAAATCAAACTTATTGTTGTAGATGAGACCGATAAGTAAAGGTGAAGATCTTCATCATTGATAGGAGATACCACGATCGGGGGAGATCCTAGGTACTCCTTTATTTTTTGGAATGCTTCTTTGCACTCTTCTATATGTATGAATTTTTTTTTTGGATTTTTTATTACCTTGTAGAATGGGAGAGCCATTTCACTGGACTTTAAGAGGAATCGGTTGAGGGAGGGAATCCCATCGGTCAACCTTTGTGCTTCTTTAATTGATGATGGGGACTTCATGTCCAGTAATGCTCTTATCTTTCTAGGGTTGGCTTAAATGCCTCTGTTGGAAACCATGTATCCCGAGAATTTGCCAGCTACAACCCCAAATAAACACTTTTTTTGGATTTAGCTTCAATCCATGCTCCAGCATCATCCAAAAAGATTCTTCGAGATCGGCGAAGAAGGATTGGTGAGTCATCAAGATGTTTACATATGCTTCAATGTTTCTACCCATTTTGTTGGCAAACATCCTATTCACCATGTAATTAAAATCAACGCTTGCATTCTTTTAGGCTAAAAGGCATCCTAGTATAGTAGAATAATCCTTGCGGTGTGGTAAATGACGTCTTCTCCTCATCTTCCCTCTCCATTTGAATTTGGTGATATCCTTTGTGGGCATCCAGGAATGAGAGGAGTGAATGACCAACTGTGGCATCTACCAAGTGATCAGCCCTCAGCATGAGGAAAGGTTTCTTTTGGTATAGCCCTATTCAGGGATGTGAAGTCGATACACATTCTCCAAGTGCCATCTAGCTTGGGCACTACTATAAGGTTTGCTAACCACTTTGGGGATTGGACTCTCTAAATGATTCTTGCGTTAAGGAGATCCTGAACCTCCTCTTTAATTGCCCTTTTCTTTTCTAGAGCGAAGGTCCTTGTTGCTTGTCTTACTGGTGTGCAAGAGATAGGTATTACCAGTCGATACTCGATGAATGTTCTAGGTATCATTCCTAGGTACTTTGTGGACCAAGCGAAAACATCTTCATGCTTTGCAAGCAAAAAGAGGAGAGCGTGCTTAACCTTTACAAGGAGATTCTTGCCAATGGTTAGTTTCTATAGTTTCCTTTTCGGAAACTTTGCCTTGATTTGGAACTCTTCCAGTTCCCCTACAGGCTCTGCTCTTTCCTCCTATAGAGGATCGGCTGGATCATCTTCGCCAATCTTGGCCTTGATTTTTTCATCTAGCTTCGCCTTGGACGCCTCCATTTGAAAAGAAGAATGGGCGGCTTGAACATCTCCGCCAATCCAGTTGAAGTCATTTCTGTTAGGAATTGTCAAGATTTAAGCCCAGCCTTCCCTAGATAACATTGTAACTTGATGGTGTATCAACAATGATAAATTCAGCCTTCTTCTTGATAGTGTTTTAGCCTGAACCCCATTGGATTTGAAGACTAGAAATGCCCAGGGAGTAAACCATTTCCCCAGAGAATCCCACAAGCGGTATTTTGGAAGTCTTGATGGCATTATCAAGCAAACCCAACTTCAAATATGCCCTATAATACATGATATTAGCGGAGCTGCCAATATCTACCAATATCTTTCTTCACAAGGCAATTTTCAAGGTTTAAAGAGATCACCAATGGCAGATCATCATTAACCACTGCAGATGGGTCAGTCTTCAGCTTCTTTCCTGGTTGTACTTCATAACTTGTCTGAGCACTCGAGATTGCTTCAATCACCCTCGGAGCAGCTTCCTATTGTTGGGGACCTGGTTGGTTAGGGCCTACCTAAACGTGATTGATGTATTGCTTCAAATGCCCTCTTTGAATGGCCTGTTCAATTTCTCTTTTAAGTTGATGACAATCATCAACACTATGGCCAAGGTCTTTGTGAAACATGCAGTACTTGCTAGTATCTCTCTTCTCTAATGGGGCTTGGATTGGCCGTGGGGGTCTCAGGATCCCTTAGGTCTATACCTAATATAAGATCATTTCTCTAAGTGCATTCAATGGTGTGAAATTGTTGTTATGCCTGGGGGAACAATTGCTCTGTGAGCTTTTTGCTTTCTGGTTGTCAGATTTAGCATCGCTAGTCTTTTTCTGAAGCTTTTGCTTTGGGAAAGCTATGGCTGATTGGCACGATCGGCTGGGGCATTAGTTGGTCTAAACATAACCTCATTGTCATTGCTTCTAGGAGCATAGTTCCTTGGCTGGTATGCCGAGTGCTGAGTTGGTTGCCCCCCTCGCCCCAATTGTGAAGTTGTTGAATCTTTGTGTCTTGACGATCCTAATGTCATTAGGACCTTTGGCGAGTGATTGAAGCTACTCTTGCCTAGTGGTCCTCTTTGAGGACATGGACCACTCAATTATGATAAGCTTGCAAACCTTGTGCATAAGTTTGAAACTTGTTCTGGGGGGACGGTTGTCAGCATAAATCTTCTCATGATTCCTAGTTTGAGCCCATTGTAAAAAGTTTCTACATATACCAGCTCAAGGCAGTTCACCAAATATTGAGATTTGGCATTAAATCTATTCCAATACTCATTTAGTGTTTCTTCCTTCCTTTGTCTAATGTTCAAGAAATGAGATTGAGGTTTCAATTGGACAGTATTGCTAGCAAATTGATTTCTGAACAGTTCAGCCAGTTTCAAAAAAGAGTCCATTGACTTGTTCGGTAGACTTGAATACCAATCTAATGCCTTTCCTGCGTGGGTGGTTGGGAAGGCTCTGCAAAGCAAGACATCGTCTGGGTCATAGAAGTTCATAACCGAGTTATACCGATTCAAATGCTATTTGGGATCAATGGTGCCATCATATTTGTCCAAGGAGGGAAGCTTAAAATCCCTTGGGACATTCCTATGTCTCAGTGCATCTACCAGTGGGCAACCATCCGTTGACTTTACCAAGTCGTAATCATACTTGAGTGGCTTGGGCATAACTTTCTCCACCTGCTCCACCCTCTCTTCTAGTCGATTCACTTTATTAGTCAAAACTCGTGGGTGTGGACTAGAGAACGCCTCCTCAGAGACCTAAATAACTCGAATCTTGTGGGATTGGCCTGTGCACCTCTTAGAGTAATGCTCGGCCGTTTTCTATTGTCTTTGGGGAGGTTTTGCAGATTTCTTGATAGGCATATTCTTATCTTCCTCCTCTCTTCTCTCCGATGCTTCTTTGCCTTTACCGATAGCTCTTTTTGACTGGACTTCTCCTAAATCCACAGACTTAGATGCTCTGTCTCAATTGGAGAATTCTTCATCTTCATCACCTTTAGGGATAATGTTTTGTTCCTTAAGATATTTCTCAAAAGCATCGTGGCTCTTTATGGTGATCTTTATCGCTTGGTGGTTTCTTCTCGCATCAGCGGATCAAAAGTGGCAACACCAATCAAGGTGATTGACCGTTCAGGGAATAAATTTTAAGTATAAAGGGATTTAAAGTTGTCTGTATCTTTGTAGGTGTGAGGTAACTTTATTTATAGGGAATCTCAAGATCTTGTCAACTGTTCTCCATGAATGTGGGACAGTGGTTATGTCTTGTCAAGTGTCCCATACTTGTCTTATGTCATGTGGGTAAAGATCATTTATGATGTAATAAATGTCCATATTTAATGGCTTACACTCCTTTAATTATAAGCGTATAATAGTCAATATAATAAATCATTAAGAATTCTACCGACGTAGATCACATTTCTATAATTATTTTATATTTATTCCTCACATGTGAGTCATAAATATGATACCAAAATGTGCATACACTTGGTAGTATTTATCATTTACAAAATTCTCTAGTACTGAAATAATTCGAGTGTGAAACTTTTAATGACCCATCACCATGTATACTAGTACTGGAAAATATGGCTTAAAATATTCATATGTACCAGCAGGTTTGTATTTAAAAAAATTTTATAAATATTTGTGAAATTACATAATTTAATCCTTTTATTTCTTGAATTGGGAATGAATTGAATGGAAACGTTTTTGTCCGAAGCCAACTTCTTGCCCGAATTCCCTTCTCTGAAAACGACATCGTTGCTCACGTTGCTTTCTCTAGCTATTCTCTCTCTCTCTCTCTCTATCTCTCTCTCTCTCTCTCTCTCTCTATATATATATATATATATATATATATATATATATATAAACGCAAATGATGGAGTGTAACTGCCAAAACGACGTTGTTTTGGCAGTAAAATAAATGGATGTATCCTTTAGATCCACTTATTTCGCTACCAAAACGACTTCGTTTTGACAGTTGCGCTCTAGCAGTTGCGTTTTATAGCAATTATATATATATATATATATATACACACACACACACTAAAAAAAATACTATAGAGTGCACTAGTGAACTCCCGCATTGAGTGCACGGTTAAGTCTTTAGTGGTTAACTATTTTTTATTTTAAAAAAAAAATTGATCCAATACCTTAGGGTTTAGTTTATTATTTTAGGATATAATATATAAAAGAAAAAAATTTATTGAAGATTTTATTTTTTAAAACTAAAATCAGATATTAACCGTTAACTTTGAAGATTACTCTATATATATAGGGTAATGTTATAAAGTGCACTAATTCACTTTATATAGAGTGCTTAGTTAAACCTTTAACGGTCAAAGTTAATGATCATCTGTTACGAAAAAATAAATTCTTTTATAAATTTTTGTTTTGTAAATATTTTTTATAAACTAAACTCTAAAATGATAAACTAAACTGTAGTGATATTTGATTAAAATTTTTTATTTTTTATTTTTTTAAAAAATAACAAACCGTTAACTTTAACAGTTAAAAACTTAATTGTAACACTTCATAAGATGTGCCCCGTAACACTTTATTCCCTGCAACAGAACCTTTGCCGCCTAGACAACAGAACCTTCGGATTTATGGTTGTGGTAGATAGATTTTCGAAGATGGCACGTTCTGTTCCCTGCAATAAGACTTTCGATGCTTCACAAGTGGCTAGGTTGTTCTTGCAGGAGATTGTCAAATTAAATGGAGTTCTAAAGTCGATCACTTCCGACAAAGATGTGAAATTCGTTAGTCATTTTTGACAAACTCTTTGGCGGCATTTGGGCACCAAATTGCAATTTAGTTCTTCTCATCATCCGTAGACGGAAGGACAAACAAAAGTAGTGAATAAAAGCTTGGGAAATCTGCTGCGAGGTTTACTCAGAGACAAGCCATTGCAGTGAGACTTGGTGCTACCACAGGCTGAATTTGCATATAATCGTTCAGTAAATTGGATGACATTGAAGAGTCCATTCAAGATTGTTTACGGACACAATCTAGCTACTCCATTAGACCTCAATCTATTGCCAGTCCATCACCAATTCAGTTCGGATGCGAAGGAGCATGCTAAGCAGATCAAGGAGTTACATTCCCAAATTGCAATTTAGTTCTTCTCATCATCCGTAGACGGAAGGACAAACAGAAGTAGTGAATAAAAGCTTGGGAAATCTGCTGCGAGGTTTACTCAGAGACAAGCCACGGCAGTGAGACTTGGTGCTGCACATGCCGAATTTGCATATAATCGTTCAGTAAATTGGATGACATTGAAGAGTCCGTTCAAGATTGTTTACGGACACAATCTAGCTACTCCATTAGACCTCAATCTATTGCCAGTCCATCACCAATTCAGTTCGGATGCGAAGGAGCATGCTAAGCAGATCAAGGAGTTACATTCCCAAGTCCATGATCGGATTAATCAGCATAACTTACAATATAAGCAAAGGGTCGACAAGCATCGGAAGAAGATAGTGTTCAAAGAGCTCGATCTGGTTTGGATTCGACTAAGGAAGGAGAGGTTTTTGGCAGGTAGATTTGGCAAGTTGCAGTCGCATGCAGATGGGCCATTCAACGTGTTTGAGCGGATTAATGATAATGCCTACAAGATTGACTTGCTAGGCAACTACAATGTGTCGGGTACTTTCAATGTAGCTGACTTGCCACCTTACCAGTTCGAGGACGAGGAAGGTTTCGTAGAAGATGCAGCCAGCGAGGACGAGTCAGATTCGACGGCGAATATTTTCCTAACTGGGGAGGATGATGCCGGCACGATTTCTAAAGCACTAATCTGAGTTCGGATCGGACTCAAATTTGATTGGATGATCCAGAATGGCCCAACAAACAATAATCACTGCTATGCTGTGTTGTAGGGCCTTTTAAGGCCATCCGAAGTTGTCTTGATGAAGTTTCGGATATTTTTTTGTTTTTAGTGGCATTGTTGTAATTTTTCATTTTTAGGGTTATTTTTGTAATTTCATTATTTTTAACTTCCGATTAGGTTTAAGTTTTTTTTAAGGCTTTAAATATTTCTTTTGTCATTTTTTTCGGCAACTTGTGTTTAATTAATAATTTTCGACTCGGGTCGTTTTTTGAAAATCAGAGAGTTTTCGTAATTTTTCCAACTTTTCTTCTGTTGAATCATTTTTTTCGACATTGCTCTTGCATCATATATATATATATAGAGAGAGAGAGAGAGAAAATGGTATAGTGAGTATGGAGCTTAAATTATCGAGTGATCTTATTAAGTTTTTAACAATCAACTTTTTTTTT
>JAOXNR010054315.1:0-12758 GCA_028571225.1 Parsonsia alboflavescens | reverse complement strand
TTTTGTTACCTGAAAAATTCAATAATTATGACAAGAAATCGAACCCCAAGAATTAAGACCTAAGGGAGCTTAGGACCAGAATCATATGAATTTGATAACAGAATTTCTAATCATGATCCATGAATCAAAAAGGACTTAGAGGTCTCCGGTGGTAAGATTTGGGCAGGCTAGGCAGAGAGACTTTAACATTTCTTGAACCAAATTGACATAAAAGCTTCTATAAGTTTACCTTGCAGCGGTAGCACAGCTCGGTAGCACAGAATGTCAAGCCGTTTATTGTAATCTCCTACGAAAAAATCCTCAGAAAATGGGTCACAACCTTCAACGATGATACTAGGATATGCGAACATTGTAACATGTTAGGAATTGACAAAGACCTCAAATAAATCGTGGTTTAGAAAATTGAAAAAAAAGCATGAAATCCAATGTTCGAGCAAAAAAAAAGCTAAAGAAAAAAGGAAGATGGTATATTCATAAGTTTTGATACTTGGGTCTAAAACGGCTCATTGGTATGGGTTTCTCAAGACGACCATTTAATGCATCCAGTGACCCCTGCAAGATAAATAATGGAAAATTACTTACCTGATCTTTCTCTTAAGGAAAATGTTATACTTCATCCCACTCAAACCTTCACTCACCTGAGATGTCAAGAGGAAAGGGTACACGTCGTTGAATTTAACTTTATATTCCTTTAAATGATCAGGTATGACTGGCCTGGTCTGTGATGCTGCATCAACAGATAATAACCGATCATCATCGCTATTTCCCTTGCATATATGATATCTCAGTTATCGTTTGAAAGCAGAACTTTAAGAGATAAAACACCCAAAATTTATAAAAGGCCATGCAAAGCAACAGTCTTGCTAAACTTGATGTGTTACTTGACATATGTATTAGAGTAGCATAATTGTGTATAACTAGTACAAGAATACAAAGTTTAAACAAAAAATTCCATTGATTCTTATTTCAATTAGTTAAGAAGGTTAAATCTTTATTATTAGTCCAAGAAAGCTAGGATTGATTAACTAAATTTGGTGAGTTTTTCTTCTAACAGTAGACTTCGTATCAGATCAACTAGACATGCTTGGAAATTTCACATTTATAAAAACCTGGCTAAACAAGTCTGTCATTTCCAAAGATCAATGCTGTGGTAACTTGAAAGATGAAATATTCCTCAGAATATAACTTATTGACAGCATATCTTTTAGATGAGCCTATATCAGAAGAAGAAAGACTTCTGCTACTAATTCAACATTGCATCCATGAAATCCATCAAATAATTCGGTTGGAGTACGGATGAAAGGCCATCAAAATAATTAGAAGCAAGAAACAAAGTTGTAAGATAGCAATAAAAAAAGAAAGGAAAAGGAGAGATGATATAATTTAGTTCCAAAGAAACTTATAAGAAGTTCTGTTATAAAATTTGAGTCTGGTTGGATTTAGAAGTGCTGAAATTGAGTTATACCTTCATTAAAACGGACAAGCCCACTTGGTTTGTCAAGATACTTGGAGAACCAGTCCGATGCTTCATTTCCCTCATCCAAGGCAGAGCCACACCATTCCCAGAGTGAGACACGATCTGTTGACAGAGATGGTTCTACAAGAGGTATCTTCAAGACATTCATACCAGGGGCCCTTATAGCTGTTTGCCAATGTAAAATATGCATTATATATCATGTTAAACATACTCTGAAATGTCTAGTACCAAAGGCATAGGAAAGTATCGTCATCACTTTCTTGGGCATTTTTGTAAAGTTCAAGCGTAATGCCACTGCTGGACTTGTTCCTAGCTAGCCAATTCTTGTTCATTGTACACCATGAAGGTCTAACTCAAACGGCCCCATTTACTCGGATCACGGACATCATGATTGAAAGCAAAAGCTCAGCACAACCACAAGTTTGATTTCAGTATTTTAATCCAAAGCATTAAGCAAACCAGAGCAGTATCGATTGATTTTATTTAAAAGAAAGACGAGAAAGGAAATAAAAGAAAAGAAAAGTTGTCCTATATATGATCCTGGCGCTTCAATCAATCATGTAACGAAGATCAAACAAGTTTCAGAACAGAATAAGAGTGTCATAATGAGAGGAGAAAGGCATATTGGATTAATAAAGAAAACAAGAACGGGGAAGCGAAATCACTATAAGTAACACATATTGGAAGGATGGAGTGTTGACTGAAAGTACGTGAAATAACATATTATATATAGATTATATAAAGAACTCACCTAATCGAGTAGCACATAATATATTATTATGCATATAGAAATGTTATAGAATATACGGATAATCATGTGCACATGTTAATTAGTATGCAGACGGTCGACACACTTAAAATGGCAGTCAACTGTTAGTGTAGAGTACCTGATACTCGCACTTTGTGTGAAGTCAACTTATGCACCAAAAGTGACCTTAATATATGCATAGCAGTAATTTTAGGCTTGCAAAAGAAACCACAACACACATATATATATATATGGGACCCAGTTCTTACAAGAAAAGAAGAATTTGAATCAAAGCAAGATTTAAGATAATCATCAATCAATCATGCATTTACCTAAAAAGGAATTCTTATTAGGCTTCCAATCATCTGAGAATGCTTCGGTAGGCAATTCCACACAAACCATGGAAAGTTTTGGCTCAACTCTTTGTGTGTATGCTCTGCCTTTGGCATTCACAATCATCCACAATCTATCCCATTTGAATCCTGCTCAAACCCATCACCAGTACTACTTAAGCTACACATTCTATATATACTATTCCATAAACTAAGAAAAAAACAAACATAGACTAAAAGAGAAGCATTATGCAAAATCTAATTTCCATAATTCCCGATCGATTAAAGAGACACACACATACACAAATAGACCAGTAATTTTATCTTAAGATATTGTTCATTTTTTTTTTTCCTTGCCCCTCAAATACCCAAAAACAATTAATTGGTTTCTTCGAGAAATTAATACATATTGCATTTATAAATCAAGGAGATGATGAACCTTCATAAATTCATTAAACAGATACAGATTCATGTCTACGTAAATTAATATTCTTTCTTCAGAAGCGTGCAAACATAATGTAACAAAACTAAACTTGGAAATTACATTAAATTAAATTTACCGGCGGAAGTGACAGAGGCCTCGCGAACAGAGATCCCACGGCAAGACTTGATAGGATAGATAAACAAAGAAACAACCTTAGCTACATGAGATAATTGAAATGAGTTCTCCATTTTAATTATTTCTTTCTCTACCGTACCTCTGATCGATGGCCAGTACTACTGACAGTATATATACAGAATGAAAGTGAGAATGAGAGAGTAAGAATTACTCTACTTTTAATCCCGGGGGCAGTGGTAATTCCGTTCGCGGCCGCCGCTTCCACCGTCCCCCACCATGTTTCGCATCCCTCTCTCACGTCGGTTACTCATCACGAGGTGAACCAGTAACTTAAGCCCAAGTTCTGCATGTGTCAGTTGCCGATTTAATGCACTCCATATCCATTTAGTAGCGATTAATTTCCAAATATATCAAAATTGGTTGATCCAAATTTAATTTTATTCACTTTCTATAAATAATTGAAGGTGCATATGCTATCCTCAACTTTTCCATCTTACATGAATGACCACGACATAAAATGTAATAATGAGTCCCGGTTTCCCTATACAAAAGAATTAAGGTAAATGAGTTGTGGAAATATCTAAATACATGTTTATAGAATAAAAAAAAAATCGAAAAATTGGGTCTCTAATAAACCACACTTGGTCTCGAATCTCTATTAGAAAACACTTGAGTCTCGAATGGATGACATGGATCTCAAATGGAAGAATTGTGTCTCGAATTTACAACACTTGGTCTCTAATCTCAAATGGACTATACTTGGATTTCAAATGGAGGGCATAGATCTCGAATGGACCACACTTGGTCTCAAATCTAAAATGGAAAATAATTAAGTCTCAAATGGATGACATGGATCTCGAATGGAAGAATTGTGTCTTGAATTTACAACACTTGGTCTCCAATCTCGAATGGATTATGCTTGGATCTCAAATGGAATTGATGGGTCTCGAATAGAGGGCATAGATCTCGAATGGACCACACTTGGTCTCCAATCTCGAATGGAAAACAATTAAGTCTCGAATGGATGACATGGATCTTGAATGGAAGAATTGTGTTTCTAATGGAGCACACTTGGTCACCAATCTTGAATGGACTATCTTGGATCTCAAATGGAAGGGATAGGTCTCGAATGGAGGGCATGGATCTTGAATGGACCACACCTGGTCTCCATTCTCGAATGGACAACTCTAGGTTCTCAAATCTGGATTCTCTTGTCTCGAATCTCGATTCTCATTTTTATAATGGACTCTTTTTTCTTGAATGGACAACTAATGTCTCGAATGGACCTTCTAAATTTGGCAGCTAAGTCAAGAAACGGACAAAAAATTTACCTGGCAACAACAATGGCATGTTTGCAAGGTATCTCTTCCACTTCCCATCTCCGACATCCACAGGTCTTCTGGAGGATATCCATCAGAACATTTGGTTCTTTTGGTGGATTTCCTACGGCATGTTCCTCTCTATACCAAACGGATGTAATCCCTAGCCTTTGAAGGTCGACTTTCACATCTTCTTCCTCAATTTTTTCTACCGCTCGCTTGGTGATAATATCTGGCATTGTAACTGCTACTTTCCTACATCTGTTGAACCAAGCTTGACACAAACTCCTAAAACACTCATGTGCAGATGTAATGGGCAATTTCCAAGCTTTCTTGATCACGTGGTTGAAGGACTCCATGATATTGCTCGTTATTTGGTTGCAACGATTGTTTGGACAATATGCCTGTGACCAACCCGGGCATTCTACCTCGACATCCAACCAACGATAAACTCCAGGGTGTATCTCTTTAATGTCTTCAAAATAGAGGTCACATGCCTGCTTGTCATAGGCATATGCCACATTTTTAAAATAGAGTGCAACTTGAGGATTTTTGCACTTTGTCTGTAAGTTTTCTTTCAGATGTCGATAGCAGATGACATGTGGAACCTCGGGATACACTGTCCTCACTGCACGCAGTATGCCTTTGTGCCAATCAAATACAATAACCACAATATCCTGCAATCCATATGCAGTCCTGAATCTTCTCAGGAACTACTCCCATGAATCGTTGCCCTCCTCCTCGCCAAACCCAAAAGCAAGGGGAAAAGTTTGCCCATTTCCATCTTCATAGACAGTAGTATAAACTTTTCCCTCACACACAATTTTCAAGTGTGTTGCATTTATGACAATTACAGGCCTCATGTAGTTGAAATCCTCAATCAAAGGACCAAATGCCCAGAATGAGCTCAGAAACTGCTCATCTCGCATACGTATACTGGTCACTGTCCCCGGCGTTACAGGCTTTAACATGTGGACGTATGACGGTAGCTGTCTGTATAAGTTTTCTGGAGTTCCATAGGCTATGTCTTTAGCACGCTATAAAGATCTCCAGGTTTTGATGTATCCGAGCTTCACACCATAATTCTCTCACATGCCTTGAATCACATTTTTGGGGGTGTGATTTGCATCGGTGAGTTTACCAACATACATACGACCAATCGTTGTTGAACTTACACTCCTATTTTGGCTTTGCTGTATAGTTTGAATACAGGTGTGAGTCCACACAAACTTGTGAATAACCCAAATTTGGCATCCAGCACTACAATTTGCAAGTATCATGAAAGTACAATCTTTTTGGTTCTAACATTGTGAGTCACATCTTCCAATATCCGAACGTACTACGTGATATAGAAATCGGTTATTAAATGAATATTCACCGACTGCTGCTACCAGTTCATCCTTATTATTAAAGACTGCATCCTTTCTAATAAAACCCACCGGTGGAATAGTATCGTCTTCAAAAAAATGCACCTCTTCATAGTCATTCCAGACCATATTTGCAAAGTGAGTGGAAGGGTCCGGTATAAATTGTTCAAATGGAATCACCTGCCTCATCCCATTGTAGAAGTTGTCATCGTTGTCATTTTTGTCACCATTGTCATCATCATTAACATCATCATCAACCTCAACGCTGTGAATATATTTTTCATCGAATTCATAATTATCATATGTGTGAATATATCCAAATGTCTCAGCTTCATCATTTGCATCAACAAATCCTGCCCTTTCATGATCATTTGGACTGGATGGCAATTACAGCCAATATCACCACTGATGCCACCCTTGTAAGTCCTCTGAATTTTTTTCACGACGACAACTATAGGATCTCCTTCCCCCTTCAAAAACATGATGCCATACATGTCTTCAATCTCTATTACTTTCACACTTCCATCACATAATTTAGAAGCAATTGATATTTGTATGTCAAATTGGTTTAAGTCAATCTTCATCAAATTTGTCATAGTTCTCCTCAAATCTTCATAGTTCACATCGGACGGTACGACTAGTGCACGCACCCTTCCATGTAGAGAACCCTCGTGAACAGCAATCCTCATGTAATCCATTTTTACACTATCTCGAAATCAACTATGCATGTCTCGAAATCCCCTATTTGTGTCTCGAAACCCAATATTTGTGTTTCGAAATCCCCTGTCTCGAAGTTCAAATGTGTGTCTCAAAATCCTAAATCCATTGTCTCGAAATCCAACTATGTCTCGAAATCCCGGGTCTCAAAATCCTCTGTCTCAAATCCCCAATGTGTGTCTCCAGAGTCCCCTCTCTTGTCCCGAAAGCTTCCTCTCCTCTTTTGTCTAGAATTCAACTATCTCTTGTCTCGAAATCAGTTATATCGGTCTCGAAATATACATGTCTCATGTCTCGAAAGCCTCTTCTCAGATCTCGAAATCTCCTCACTTCGACATAAATTTCTGCAATCCTACCTTCCTTCCTTACTTCTCCCAGATAAACAACACAGAATGAACAAACCCAAGTTTCCAACACCAAAGAAAAAAAATAACAAAGAAACAAAACGAACAATGTACCTTCGAACACCCCCTACCTTCTTCTTCTTGATTTCGGAAAACAAAAATGAACAACCAAACACAATAAAAATCTGGTTTTTTTCTTTCTCTCCTATGAGGGAATGGTTCTTTGATCAATTTTCTTAGTTATGGTTCAAAACTTCGGATCAAATGAATGATGTTAGTTGTAGTTTCTTCAATTCATTTTACCGGTAGTTAGGTTCTGTTGGGTGTGTTGAATGCTGAGGGATAAGATAGTAAATGCTTGTTAAAGGAGAATAATTGTTATGTTTTGATTTTTTGTTTTAATTAAAAGCCAAAATGGGTATGAAACCTAACATATATTTGGGCTTTTTTACAATTAAACCTTTTGTACAATTAAACCCAACAATCTCCTCCTATGTTCTACATATAATTCAACAATACAGTGGACAGTGTAATGTCTAAACAAACATGGATCATTCACATTCCATTCAATAATGTAATGTTTAAACAAACATAGATCATCCACAATTCAGTCCAAGTTAGTTGACCTGGATCAACAAGTTTTAGTAATATATTACTAAACTCGGTCATCATTTGCAATCTAAATACGTGGATCACAAATGTCTTGAATATGTTTTGAGATCAGCATACCAACATAAATATTAAGAGTTTTAGACTAGGTCTAAACTCATCTGAATCCCAACATCATATCCAAAATAGATTCTCAAAAGAGTCCAAAACCAACAAATGCATAAAAGGCAAATACAAGTGAGCCAATCAAAGATAGTCCAAAACCTCACAAGTACAACAGATAAGCAAAATAAATATCCACAAATAAAGATAGCAAAATATAAAATGGGCAATAGAGAACTGTCTCCTCCATATCCAAAGAAAGACTAGTCCCTCACAATCTCTAGGTGACAAAAAAATTCTTTTATAAGTTAATTCTTTTAGAAAAAATTAGGATACAAATCCGTGCCATATTATTAGTAAGCTTGATTATAAAGTACAATATTATAAAAATAAAAATATAATTGAAAAAACAGTTTAATGTGTTATCCATTATTCGTCTAAATTAATATCTTTTTAAAATAAAAAAGCAAAATATATTCTTTTAAATTTTTTTTATATTATTAATATTTTTTTTTTCAATATAAAATATTTTGTATTCATATATATTTCCTCTCGGATTTGTTTAAATAATTAAGTTCATATTAGTTAATAAAATTTTAAATTTCACTATAATTTATTATTGATATTGATAACTTATATTGTATATAATTTTTTTTTTTTTTGGTTATATTTCACTATTTACTTAAATGAGTTAAATGAATTTTTTATTCTTGTAAAATATATATATCGTAGTAATTTTATTTTACAAATAATTTGTTAAGAATACAAGGAGTTATATTTATTGAATAATAAATATTTCATTATTTCATTCACAATAAAATTAATGGAATTTATTAAATACTTATTTTTTAAAAAAATATTATTATCCTTTTATTTTGTAAACAATTCCATAAAAATATGAAAAGTCTTTTTCAGAAAATCAGTTGTGATTTATCCTTCGAAATATATTAATATTAGTAAAGTTTTGCTACCAATTAATTGTTGTCTTTTTTCCGTAAAAAGATTAGTGCAAAAAAATTCAGTCATAGTAAATTTTGAAAAATTAAATTATTAAATTCATTTTCATTTCAATTTTTTTAAAAGGTAAATGTGTTTAATTTTTATTATAATTTATTTTTATACCATTTGGTCAAATTATATTTTTTTCGCCATACATACAAATCTCATCTCAGATTACACAAATATCTTGAAGTTAAATTAAACAAAGTAATTCCTTTGATGCTAAATTCTTAATTTCCAATAAAAATATTTTAAAATACAATTTGACATAACTCAACTTACACGTAACAGTATAATTCTTTTTCTACACATGAAATACTTTAGAAATAAATTAGAAATATTTGTATACTAATCTTATTTTGTTAATATTAATAAAATGATCTAGTTTCAATCTGTTTGAATAGATTATTTTTCTCGCTATGAACAATTTGTAAATTATATTATTAAACATTCTTTTAAAATTAGATTTTTTTAATTAACTTTTTTTTTTGTAATAAATTTCTTATAATTTTATCCAAATTAATTAATTAATCACTATACCTTATAATCAGCATTGTACCAAACTCCAATGACGACATCATATTCATATTCATGTTTATACCTTCCAATTTGATCCTTTATTTAAAAACCACAACTCCAGTTTTCCTAGACAGTATTGGACATTATTGCATTCTGTAAAGATCCTAAAAACTAATTGTTATTCACAATTACCTAGAAAAAAAAAGAATTATTTTAATCGTAAACTTATATGGAAACGAATTTGTGTATATATAAGATAAAAACTTAATAATTCTAATCAAACTAAACTTTTTCGTACTTTATCTATCTCATAAGATGAAGAATTAAGTTTTTTTTTTTTATATTAGTCTTAGGTATTAAATAAATCAGTATTCCAAAATCTATAAATCGTTAACTTAAAGATTATAGGGTTAACAAAAACAATACTTAAATAAATAAATAAATAAATAAATAAATAAATATATATATTTATTTATATATATATCAATTCGACCTCTACCATCAATCCTCAAATATCCTTCCCTTCAAATCAAATTATCACCTTCAATCCAACATCTCAACTGCCCATCAAGCTCACTGACAATACTAATTTTACCATTTGGAAGGCACAAGTCTTCATAATTTACTGAAACAAGTGATAAAGAAGACGAAGAAAAAACAAAAAGGCTTTTCACGAATATGAAATAAATATAATTGAGGATTAATAATTTGAAACCTCTCTTAACTAATAATTTAATATTTAATACTTACCTATCCAAGCCCAATGGGCACTCAGTCAAAAGGTCATGTTCTTAAGTTAAATATACCGAATCGGAAATGCTATGTTAATCTTTTTAACTGAATAATTTTTAAGTATTTAATTTAATAAGAAACTCTTTTTTGTATTAGGAGAAAAAACTGATTATCATTCGCATGGCATCATAGTCATTCATAACTGGCATACCATACATGAACATAATAATATCATTAAGCATCAAGTCTCTGACTAGGGATATAAATGAGACGAGATTATTCGGGAATAGTTTGGCATCGATTTGGTAAAAGTTCAAATTCAATTGGTCTTAAATGGACTCGAGCACAACTCTCTCGTTAAAGGAATTGAGCCGAGCCCATATGTATTCATTTATTAAAGCTCGCGAGCCTAAAAGAGCTTTCAATATATATAATAATAATTTATTTATTTATATATAATATATTTATTATATAATTTTTTATTTAAATATGTAGATATTTTTTATAAAATATATTTTAAATTTTAATATACAAAGATTTTTTATATTATGTTAATAATATTACTAAATTTTAAGACATCTCTTTAAAAAAAAAAAAAAAATCAGTTGTCCATTTATTTTTTTGTTTGAACAGTCTTCCTCCACCGTTTCTCTTGACAATTAAATCAAATTGTTTAAAACATAAACATTGAAAGGAAAACTTTGAAATCAACATAGGCATCTAATACAAAACCAAAGCCCTTATTGGTTTATTCTTAGAAATGTAAGGCCAAGGTACATGGCAGAGAAGAATGTCTGGTATTGGCTCAATTCTTAGGTTTACTTGGATCTTGATATTTGTTTCAGTTTTTCTGCAAAGAATAAGGGAAGTGCACTCAACTAAGGACTTATCTGCAGAGTAGTTTCATTGAAATTATCTTGTTTTGGGAGATCTATCCTTTTCGAATTGGACAATTTTAGTAATTTTCAATAATAAAAACACTTTATTTTCGTCATAATCTCTTCATTTTTATCAATTTGGTATCAGAATAGGTTGAATCAGGATGGTAAACACACGAAACTCATCTTTCAATCCACAACCAGATAACTGAATCGATCTTTCTCAAACAACAAACCCAATTACTTGAACGGATTGATTGGATGAAATTATAAGAAAAACAATATAATTGGATATGTTGATTTCATATATATTTTCTAATCGGTTATCTGAACCAAATTGAAGATAATATTTAATATTTAAAAAAATTATAAAACATAATATCATATACAGTATGTATAATATTATAAAATATAACTATTAAATATATATATTTTTAATAAAACAATATGTTTGCCAACCAAAGCCTAGCTGATAGTACCACACAAAGTGTCCAACAAGTTTCAACTTCAAAAAAAATAATAAGTAAAAAGAAAAATTTGAGCAAACGATTTCTCCTTTTTCTTTTTCTCTGCAAATAAAACAGAGTCTTCTCCATCGGCCTTTGTACTTGGATCAACATATGTTGTCTTTGGAGTTCTTCTTGCAGTCATTAGGCCCATTACCATGCTATTCTCATTCGGGTTGTTACACCTTCCCATCTCAACTCTCTGTTTTCCTTCTTCCTTAATTCCCATAAATTCACTCCTTACATAATCAACTCTGTAGTCCTCACCATCTCTTCTGCGGCTCCAGGATCCCATATCAAGAATGACTCCAATTCCGACGACCTCATAATTACCCAAAACCGGATTAAGGTTCGTACTTAACTGAATAATTAGAAGGCTATAAAGAATACAGAAGGTCGAAATGGGCTCCCGACATTCCTCTTGATTTCCATGAGAAATGATGGAAATTGTTTAGTTAAGGAGGAAATCTCTTCCGGAGCAATCACAATCTGTATAAAGTGTAAGCGATATGACTACAGAGAAAGAAAAAATACTACTACCAACCTTGTTATGTGTAGACTCCAGAGTTATGTAATATCGACGACTTTGTCAATCTGTTGTTAATTTTCAATGGAGTTCTGAAAGCTGATTTGTCCTATTAAGATTACGATGAAAAAATTAATTAGCTGCATCAGTAAACTTCTAAGAAAGTGAGTTGCAGCATGTAGCTAAGAAAATCAAGGTTCTTTTTATACAGTCCTATTTGTGTTTCAAAAGTCTGATTTTTCTTTGGGCAACAAGAAGCACTCATCGAAGGCGAAGGCGAGCTATATTGCCGGAGTTGTACGTGCCCTTTCTCCTGCTGCATTGAATGTTGGGGGTAGGTTGTTTTCTAGAGAGAGAGAATAGTACAGAGACCTTTTGCTTGAAGCATTACAACTAGGGTATCAAATGTAGAATTCCCGTCACTGTTGCCCCCAATTGACCCTATAGGCAGTTGCCCAGGATTATATTTGTAAATAAGCTTTTACCCAATTACTTATTACAAATCTTCACTTTTTGTTAATTATATTAGAACATATATTTGGGCTTTTTTACAATTAAACCTTTTGTACAATTAAACCCAACAATCTCCTCCTATGTTCTACATATAATTCAGCAATACAATGGACAGTGTAATGTCTAAACAAACATGGATCATTCACATTCCATTCAATAATGTAATGTCTAAACAAACATGGATCATTCATATACAATTCAGTCCAAGTTAGTTGACCTGGATCAACAAGTTTTAGTAATATATTACTAAACTCAGTCATCATTTGCAATCTAAATAGGTGGATCACAAATGTCTTGAATATGTTTTGAGATCAGCATACCAACATAAATATTAAGAGTTTTAGACTAGGTCTAAACTAACCTGAATCTCAACATCATATCCAAAATAGATTCTCAAAACAGTCCAAAACCAACAAATGCATAAAAGGCAAATTCAAGTGAGCCAATCAAAGATAGTCCAAAGCCTCACAAGTACAACAGATAAGCAAAATAAATATCCACAAATAAAGAT
>JAOXNR010054314.1:0-12760 GCA_028571225.1 Parsonsia alboflavescens | reverse complement strand
CCATTCCACTCATAGAGATCCTTCGATCTTCTATTTTCCTTTCTGTTCACCCAGATAGATAGGGAATAGATTAGAAGATCTTTTGCATGGTAGATCAAGATGTCCAGATCCATTCCGCAGGACAAGATCTCCTCGTATTCGTCATTCCAGGTATCGTTCTTGAACTTCAATGTGAAAATTTTTTAAAAATCCTGGGACTCCAGATCCGTTTCCTAATGGATTCGGGATACGGTTCCCTTCAGCTACAACCTGTGAATTGTGTTTTGCATGTAGTTTGAACAGTTTTAGAGCTCGTATAAGTCTTAGACCTACTAATAGAGCTTCATATTTGGACTCATTCTTCGAGGTTGGGAAATTACGTCTCCAGAATCAGGGATTCTCATTTCCTCAAGGCTAATTAGTATTATTCCTGCACTTGAATTGTTCTGTTCAGTTGAACCATCAGTATACAAGGTCCATACATTGGTTGCATGAACTTCAGCAAGATCTAATAGAGCTCTAGTGGATTCTTCTACGAAGTCTGAGAGGATTGGAGCTTTGATAGCCTTTCGTTCAAAATCAATTTGGTACCCGGAGAGCTCGAGAGACCACTTCATTGTTCTATCAGATAGCTTGGATTTAGCTAGGGATTGCTTTAATGGTAAATTGGATAATACTCTAATAACCTTCTAAGTAAGGCTTGAGCTTCCTTGATGTTATAACAATGTGATTCAAAATTTTTTCTAGGTCTAAGTATCTACTCTCAAGACCTCTCAATGGATAATTTACATAATAAATATTGAATTTGAGACCTAGCCTTTCTACTAAAAGTACCGAGTGTACTACTTTTCCAGTTATAGTGAGATACATAAGTAGCTCTTCTCCCAATCTCATTAAAACAAGTTGTGGGGGCTTCTTCAGGAACTCCTTCAGTTTCACAAAAGTTGCTCGGCAATCCTCCGACCATTGAAATCCACTCGTTTTCTTCAACACATCGTAGAATTTCTCTCCCTTGTTTGCCATCTTAATGATGAAGTGATTTAGAGCTGCCATTTTTCCAGTAAGACTCTTCTTCTTTGATGTTTCTAGGAGGAGGCTCCATGTCAAGGAGCACTTTTATTTTGTCAAGATTGACATCAATTCCAAATTCTAAAATCATGAAGCCCAAAAATTTCCGAACAGAAGCTCTAAAAGTGCACTTCTCTAGATTTAGCTTGATATGTGAGGCTTTCAGTGCTTGAAAGTTTCTCTGACATCTCCTCTGAGGTCTTGGATTTGATGACTTTGTTGTCCACATAAACTTCAATATTCCTTCCTAGTTGTTGCTTAAAAACTTCTTGCACAACACGTTGAAATTCAACTCCAACGTTCTTCAGTATGAATGGCATTTTGGTGTAGCAATGTGTCCCGACCTCGGTTATGAATCAAGTCTTTTCCATGTCTTCAAATTCCATTGGGATTTGATGGTATCCCTTGTAAGCATCCAAGAAGCACAACCATTGATACCTTGTTGTTGAGTCCACCATTTGGTCAATTCTTGGGAATGGGTAAAAGTCCTTCTGGAAGTATTTGTTGAGTATAGTGAAATCTACACACATTCTCCTTTCTAAGGCACAGCAATTGCAATTTTTATTCCCTTCTCAAAGAACTCTGGGTTGAGATAAACTTTCTATCCTTTTCTGTCTTATTGAATCCTGTATTTATCATCTTCTAAGGGTAAGTCGATGAAGTCAACAATGGAGGTCACTTCGGAGGTTGTCGCCCCATCAAACGAGCTATTTGCATGTCCTTCTGTAGGGTAACACTTGGAGGCTACTTTTCTATCTCCCTCCATTGTGATTCAATTTTCTTTGATCTGGATCCTCATGTAGTAATTTAGGAGAGATATCTCATCTTGAATCCCTTACTTCTTTCCTTCCCAGGATTGCATTGTAAGTTTTAGGAGCATCAACTATTAGCCAATCCATGGTCTCGGTGACACCTTGGTTGTTCACATAAACTGCTTTGGGAACTCTTATGCCTTCTTGTACAAGACATTCATGGCACTTCTTGTGTCCACCAAAATTTTGAGGACTAGATAATCTCCTATCTAGAATGGCACTGTTAACGGGTCAACGTTTGCTCCACGAGCTCACTTGGACCTTCTCTCAATTGCATTAATTTATCCCACAGGAGGTCATTGGTTGATTCCTGAAGTTTGTCGATTAACTAATGCTATAACTGTTGCAGGGAACTCCTGCAGTTGATCTTTTTTTATTAGTCTTTCAATCTCTCTCTTGAGATCAAAATAGTCTTCTGTGACATGATTGTGATCTTTGTGGTAATGACAAAATTTGGTTTTGTCCTTCTTTGCAATAGTAGACTTAAGAGGTCTTAGTTGCCTCAAGATTCCCTTCCTGTCCATAGCGACTAGTACTTCTGAACCTTTAACTCTTTTTCTATGGCTCGAGTAAAGCCATGAATTGTCTTTTGAATGGCAGTCTCTTTTGGCTTGATGAGCTTCTATAGGAGTATTTGGAGCTTCTTAACGGCCTTCACTGCCTCCTCTGCTAGTTAGAGAGCTACATATCCGCTAGCAATCCTTGCTAGAAGGTTGTGATTTAATTAGATTGCGTCATTCTTTTGCTCAATTTCGATGGCTGTATCATTGAAATGACTGTAGTAGCTCCTTGTGCTTTCTGTGACCATCTATCTAATGTTGAAGAGGTCGTCGATTTCTTTTTCACACTTCTTATTGCTTTGATAGTTTTTCAAAATAGTTCTTTGAGTTGTGTCCATCTCGAGATGCTTGCTTCTGGTAGGCCTTTAAACCAAGATTGAGAATTCTTGGTTAAGGTAGATCGAAAGGCTCTGCATCTGACCTGATCTAGATATTCAAACATGTTCATGCACGAGACATACTTATCTACGTGGAGTTGGGATTTTGTAGTCCCTTCTAACTTCAGTGCGACTTGTGGTGCTTTGAAACCGAGAGGCATCCGAGCCATCCGTATATTGGATACAAAGGGTGATAGTTGAGACAGATCGACGTTGCTCTATATCTCGGACAGGTCATCACCATTGTAATTTGTACTAGCAGTTCTTCTCCTTGGGAGTTTAGGGGTTGCTCCTTGATTCCTGCTGCCTGTTCTTTTGATCAAGCTAGGTCTACGAGGATTCTTTTCCCCCAAAGGAGTTCTTAGCAAGCTTTCGTATTCACCTTAGCCTATTTCATGTCGCTGAGTTCTGGACATTGCTGCTCTATTGTGCATATCTTGAAGGTTGTAATCGCAACCATTCCGAAGAGTGTCTCTAAGATCTGTGACAAGTGGGCCTCTCCTTACATTGCCACCTTTTTGTATCTGAACCCCACAAGCTGCTCCAGTTCAAGGGGCTTGCCTTTGACCTTCTCTATCTTCCTAGTAACCACCTCAAGGATCCTCTCTCAATACTGGAGGTGGTGCAAGGCCTTGCTCTGCTTCATTTTGTTGTCGAGGTCCTTCAGGTCACTGGTTGTCCCTGCGAGATGGCGTGGGACTTCTCCTGGTTGAAACATAAACTCTTCTGCTTGAAAGAAACTAGAGAGCCAAGGCTATGCTTTCTAAAAGGTAGCTAGGATTGATATGCGAGCTGCCAGTAATCTTAGCGATTTGGGAGCATTATTTTTGTTGTTTGTTGGATCCTGATGATTTTGTTCTACCTCTCCTCGTGCTGAAGGATTGATTATTGGATGTCTCCGGGATGGTCCAAAATGCATCTATCCCGACTTGGCCATTTGTCCAGTTAGATTTGCTACATCATTGTTTATTCCTTCTTTAGTAGGATCTTCAAGTACTACCTTTTCAGTAAGCAACTGTGTTTTGCGTGGTGGCAGTCCACGACGAGGTGGTAACTCCTGTTTTGGTTGTTCTGGTGCCATGATAGCAGATATTTGTTTTTTGTGTCTATGTTTCTAGAAGAAAACTTTGATCAAATTTTATTACCCATAGAAGACACCAAAGGTGATGGAGCTCAAAAGCGATCTTCGGGTCACCCTGACTACCAATGGTGACTAAAAGAACAATGAAAGATTAGATCACAGGAGCGAGCTGTCACCCAGAGGAAAACCCCGATGCCTAAATTAGTTCATGTAAGGATTAAAGAATAGAATTGAATGAATTCACTTGTATTGATCATGTGTGATCAGATCATGTATACCAAATCAATGATCTACCATTTTAGGTGAAGATACCTTCTTTGAGTAGATCTTAATCACTTCAAAGTAGGCAGATCATATCAATTGTCAAACAATATTCCTCCAAATTGTTCCTAAAATTTAAAAGTTTCCTTGTTGGAAGATGTCTCTGCCATGCACATCTCTTGAAAGAGTTCCATGAAATCATTGGCAACTTTTAAGTTACGTTCTCGACCTTTCAATATGCTTTGAACATCTCGAGAAGTCTGTTCGGAGGTCGTGACTAGTGAGTTTGGGGTCGTTAGGGTTCAGGCCGAGTTGTGGAAGATGAATCGTGGCATGGAGAATGTCTGAAATGAGTTGGATCTCTTTGGATCGACAATTGTGGCCTAGGAGACCTTTTCGAGGCTCTCGAGACAACTTTATTCATTAACCAAGGAGGTCGTGATTCAATCCTTTGAAGTTGGATTGAATTTCCAATATTCAAGTCAAATTTGGAGAATATTCACGTCAGATTATTCGTGTCATACCCCGTTTTGCCCATCACCATCATTACCTTACAATAGAAATAGGAACTCGTAAAAGAAAAAAAGTGGAAAAACATTCATCTACAGAATGTAACTATCTCCTTTATGTTGATATAATACAATCATTCAGACTATTATTGATGGAGCTCGGAAAGAATCTCCAGGTCACCTCGAACCTTGATGGCACCTGTAATCACAACCTAAAAGAAAAATCAAATCACTGGAGTGGGCTGTTGCCCTGAAAATAACTCCGATGCATCAATCAATATTCGAAGAGAGTAAAATGGGTAAATTCTATTTATGTCATTCTTGTGTGATTTGATATTGTATATCGAATAATAAGTTACTATTTTGGTAAAGTTACCTTGTTAGAATGAATCCCAATTTTGTGAAAATAGGCATTTAGATAATTTTGAGATCATGTCCATCCAATTGCTCCCTGAATGGTGGAGTTTCTATAATGGAAAACATCTTGCCATGCACGTCTTTGGTATATGAGTTACAAGCTTGCTACTAACTTATAAACCATCTTCACAACCTTCCAATGAGCCTCGAAGGTCGCAATGAGCTTTCTAAAGGTCGTGATGAGTGATTTAAGCCTTATTATATATATCAAGTGTTGTAGATATTTAATCGTGGCATGAAAGATTAACGAGAAAAGGTCGAAACTTATTGGTTTGTAGCTCGCGGTCCAGTGAGACCTTTGTTTACCTTGTGGAAGGTCAATGACTTAAGAGGTTAATGGTTCAAGTGGTCACTGACCATTTCCTCTTCAATGTTAATTCGGATCCTCTATATTTAGATCGAAATTTGAGTTTATTTGGGTCAGGCCGTTTGGATCGTGCTCGTTCCGACCATCGATTATATTTAACATTTTTCCTAAGAATACATTTTCTAGTAATGAATCTTGAGAAACTAAAAGTTTGGGTCAGTGGCTATCATACTAGCTTCTATGAAAATATTATTTTTTTTTCTACTATGATGGTAGTAACCTATGAATGTTCCTTTACTATTTCCATATATCTTTTTCTACTTCATTTTCCACGAATTAGTCCAGTGAACATCCCAAAAGACCCAGTGCCATTGGGTCGTCTAGCCCAGTGCCCTATGGGCTCGAGGCCTTTCATTCACACAAGCCAACACGTCGTTCCGGTCGAAAGCAAGCCATTTCCTCATGTTTCACTATCTCGCAACCTCATCCATGAAGTTTAAATCAATTAGAATTCATTCATAACTTATTATTCGATCTACAATATTGGATCACATACCAATGACACAATTGGAATTTACGTAATTTATTCTCATTGAATATTGATTGAGATATCAAAATAATTCTCAGGATAGCAGTTTATTCCGATGATTTGATATTTCTTTCAGATTAAAGTGATAGACACCAATCTTAATTTGAGATGATTTGGAGATCATTTTCAACCTCTATCACCTAAAAACAAAGATGAAAAGTAAAAATGACAAGCATATATGCCCCACGCCCAAAAGGATCCAAAATAGTGATTGCTGTGATGTTAATATCCAGCACCCAATGTTAATCTCCCAACATTCCTTGGATTTCATTCAGACCACAATTTCAGAAACAGTTCGGTATCAGTTTCGGTGCATTGCGTTAATTAAATTCTACTTAATCACCATTTCCACAGTCTCCAATTTTCCATCCTGGAATGAATAGCACTATTCCTACTTCTCCCTCTCCCTCTTCTTTTCCATACCACTTAGCTCTACCTCTACAACTAATTTGAACAAAAACATGGCCTCTCTCCAGTTATCCTTGAATAATAACTCCATCCAAAGAGGCAACCCAGTCCCCGATAAACTCATCTTCTTTTCTACATGGACATCCAACAAAACCAAAAGATTCTCCTTCTTCCCAAAAGAAAAATATTATTCTCCACGTCCCAAATTTCTTCAATATGTATCTGCAGTTTCAAGCTTAGATCAAGTGAAAGAAAAAAAGGAAGAATATGAATATGAAGAAGAACATAATGATGAAGACAAAAGTAACAGTAGTAGTAGTTGTAGCACACCACTTCATGCAATGTGGAGAGAAATTCAAGGATGCTACAGCTGGGAAGGCCTATTGGATCCCATGAATTCTAATCTTAGAAAAGAAATCATAAGGATCGGTGAGTTTGCACAAGCATGTTATGACTCTTTCGATTTTGATCCTCATTCCAAGTACTGTGGAACCTGTAAGTACAAGGGAGCCCATTTCTTCGAGAAGCTGGACATGGCCGACAGGGGCTATCACATGAGCCGGTTCTTATACGCAACATCAAACATTAATCTCCCTAAATTCTTCCAGAAATCCACAGCGAGCAGTATCTGGAGCCAGCACGCCAATTGGATGGGGTACGTCGCCGTATCGACCGACGAAGACGAGATCAAAAGGCTGGGCCGCCGCGACATTCTCATTGCTTGGAGAGGCACCGTCACCTATCTAGAATGGATCCACGACCTCAAGGACATTCTACACCCGGCTCATTTCCGCGACGACTCGTCCATTAAAATCGAATCCGGGTTCTTCGATTTGTACACCGCAAAGGAGCAGTCCTGCCATTATTGCTCGTATTCCGCTCGGGAACAAGTTTTGGCTGAGGTCAGCAGACTCATCCAGAGGTACAGTGGCGAAGAACTCAGCATCACGATTACCGGCCACAGCCTCGGAGCTGCTCTTGCTCTTTTGAGCGCCTATGACATGGCCGAGATGAAAGTAAACATGATGGTACCTAAAAATAGCTCGGCAGTTATCAAAATCCCCATCACCGTATACTCATTTTCTGGGCCAAGGGTTGGGAATCTCAAGTTCAAAGAACGTTGCAAAGAGCTCGGAATCAGGGTTCTCAGAGTGATTAATGTTCACGATAAGGTTCCGACAGTCCCCGGAATCATTACGAATGAGAAATTTCACTATCAAAAGTACATAGAAGATGCCATCTCGTTTCCATGGAGCTACGCACATGTAGGCGTGGAGCTTGCCTTAGACCACAAGCGGTCTCCGTTCCTGAAATCCAGCGCTGACCTGGTATGCGCTCACAATCTCGAGGGGCTCCTGCACTTGGTGGATGGATATCACGGGGGGAAGGAGGAGGAATTTCGTTCGGCAACTGGAAGGGACATTGCGCTGGTGAACAAGTGTTGTGATTTCTTGAAGAGAGAATTTGGAGTTCCCCCTAATTGGAGGCAAGATGAGAATAAAGGGATGGTGAGAACGAGTGACGGCCACTGGGTCGTGCCCGAACGGCCGAGAGTGGAGGCGCATCCACCGGATACAGCCCATCTCTTTGAGAGAGTGATTAAATTTGCTCGGTCTGGATTCGATTTTCTGTAATTAATTGTCGTTGTCGTTGATGCTAATTAATTATAGGTAGTCATCAGCGGCTGATAATTTATATAAATAAATATATATATATATATATATATATACGAATTTATTAAAGTGCGCCTTAATGCGCGCTCTAACCGTTACCATAATGGAATTCTTGCTCCGATTGGTTGGTTGCATGAGCACTGTAACAAGAATTCCTTTACGGTAATGGTTGGAGCGCACATTAAGACGCGCTTCGGAGCCCATCGTAGCAAAACCGTATATATATATATATATATATATATTATAATAATAATAATAAGGTTTTACCCTCCCATGACTTTCTCTCGAATGCCATCCACCCCAAACTTGTTCAACATTTTGGGAGCCGTACGTTTATCATGTTATGTGAGAGTCGAGCAAGCTTTCTCATGAGTTCTATTATTTGAAGTGAGAAGTTTTAGTGTTTTTTTATTTTTTTTTAATGACCCTTTTTTTTTTTGTAATAGAAATCATGATTAAATGATCTACATATATTTTATATCTTTGTTTTGTGAAATGTCCTTGATACCTCTCCTGATTTGTGACTGACGTCTTGAAATGAAACCCACGAAAATGATTTTAAAACAATTGCAGCACTCCAACACACTCATGAAATTTATATTTATATAAATATATATACACATACACATGATGGAGCTAGGAAATAGTTTCCGGATCATTCCGAATTGAAGTGGGCTATCGAGGATGATTCTGATGTATAAGTCAGTATTAGATGAACTTTCGAGCTCACTAGTGACTTATAAATCATCTTCGCAACCTTTCAATAAGCTTCTAAGGTCACGATATGCTTTCTGGTATCGTAACGAGTGATTTAAGTCTCATCATATATATCCAATGTTGCAAATATTTAATCGTGGAATGAAAGATTTATGAGAAAGGTTAAAACTTATTGGTTTGAAGGAGTAACAATAGCAAGAGAAGTAGAAGGTGTACTTGAGGAAAATGCAGGAGTAGGAGCATGTGATAGAGATAGCTCGGAAAAAAGAATTCTACTGAAGGGAAATCGCTAATAGATTCGAGAGGGGAAGACATACTTTCTTGTTAAAAAGAGAGGAAAGAAATTTCCAGAAAAGAAATAAAAGCGAAGGAAAGAAGGCTCCCTGTTAGAAGCCGCGATGATTCACTAAAAAGGATGGAAGGAACAATGTTTCTCATGGAGCGCCAATAAAGAACAAAACTGAGAAGCTTGAGAGTTCGCGGCTTAAGGAGCTTGATTGCAGAAAGGAAATCTATTTGCAAGAGAAAGAGTTTCGGTAAATTCCAAACTCTCACTAGTGTTTCTATTTATGTAGAGCTAAGAATCCTTTCGGTTTCAAAAAGGAATCTTCCTTGGGAAGAGGCGTAACTGCCAAAATTGAAAAGACACAAAAAACAGTCGTTACAGAAATGGCTCTACCTTTCGGAGCTTGGTAGCTCGGTAACGAAATTTTAGGCACCATGACCGTGGAGCTCGCTGAACTTAAAAGAGGAAATGATGGGCGAAACGGATATGACTTGAGCTCTATAACCTCAAATACAACCCCAAATATAAGAGATTCAATCTAACATTACTAAGAGAGAGCTAGCGACCTAGATCCTCAATGAGCTTAAAAAGGGTCTCATTGAGCCAAAACTTCCAACCTAATAAGCTCCAATCCATCTCATATACCTCCCATGCCATGATTAAATATCTATGACATTGAATACTCGTTATAAACCTTAAGATCACTTATTACTACCTCTAAAAAAGCTCATCGAGACCTTCGAGGCTTAGTGGAAGGTCGCAAAGTTGGTTCATAGGTCATTAACAGGCTCAAAGCTCTTAAACCAAAGACAAGCATTTTAAGGTACCTAATATTATGAAAACTCCACGATTTTAAAAGTTATGAAAACTTTATATTTGGAACCCCATCAAACCTTATCATATCGTGAACTTGAGATCTCCCAATTTGAAATGTTATTATTTGCCACAAAACTAGCAAAGTTTGACAAATTCTAGTTGGCTTCTTAAATATTCAAACCTAATTACATTTTCAAATTAATAGTTTCTTTGATGAATTATTGGCACTTTTAGTCCATAAACTGTTTTGTTTTTCTAACTTTGGTTCATAATGTTTTATTCTGTCATCTTTGTTCATCTATAAATTTCAATATGGTAACTCTAGTCCAAATTGTTTTGTTTTATCTTTTCGGTTGCCAATCTTTTTTTTTGACACATTTGGTCATTTTCACCTAAAACACGTTTTGACCTTTTTTGGCAGGAATGATATGAGTATTTTGTAAAGTTCTTTTCTATCTACCCATAAATGATAGATTGTCATTTTTGGTCCCTCACAATTTTTTACACATTTGGTCCGTAATGTTTTTTCTCTATTCTCTTTTGGTCGTCCATCTTTTTTATTGTTTACGTTCTTGGTCTTTAATGTAAATTCTTAAAAATAAAATTTTTTGTAGTTGATTGGTTTTGAACCTTGGTCCTTAATTTTAAATAAAAAGCTTCTAACCAACTCAAACCAAAATAATATGGTTTTTTTTTTTTTTACATTTGATAATATATATTGTTTTCAATAAAATTTCTTTCAAATATTAAATATAATGTTAAAATAAATAATAATTAACATATCAATCTTATATTTACATTTCAAACAAATTATATATATTCAAAATTAATATTGACACGTCTATAATTTTTAATGATTTTTGTGTACATGAAATTTGTATCCTAATTATTTTCATTTAATTAAAAGAAAATTTTCAATTATAATAATGTGAGAGATTGATATCTTAGTCCTCCACCTTTTATTTTATTTTTGGGTTGAATAATTTTCAATTATTTTGCATTTTTCAGTCCGTCATGTATTTTATTTTATTTCTGGCCTTAGTTCCTCTACTTATGCCCATGCTATTATAAATAAAAAAATTATTTGAAATAAATAAAATAATCAAGATATAAATTTCATTTAAGCAAAAAATCAATAAAAATTATAGACATGTCATTAATAATTATGAATATATATATATATATATATATACACACATATATATTTATGTAATATAAAATCTGTTTGTTAAATATGAATATAAAAAAATTGATATGTGAATTATTTATTGTGCTATTATATTTAATATTTAAGAGGAATTTTATTAAAAGCAATATATACCTTTTTATTGGTAAAGATAAAACCAATATCTTTGGTAGTTGAATTAGCAAGAATTTTTTTACTTAAAAGTAATGACCAAGGTTCGAATAAAATTTTAGGCAAAAAATTTTATTTTTAAGAAAATACATTTAAGATCAAAAGTGCCAAAAAAAAAAAAAACAAAAGATGAGGGACCAAAAATGACAAACTATTATTTGTAGGCAGATCTTTTTTTTTAAAAAAAAGGTGAACTTCCTAACATACCCTTTTCATTCCCACCAAAAAAAGGTCAAAAACATGTTTAAGGTGAAATTGACCAAAAAAGAAAAAAGAAAAAAGAAGTTTGACAACCATAAAAGATAAAATAAAATAATATAGACCAAATTTACCATATTGAAATTTGTAGAAACAAAAAATAACAAAATAAAACATTATGAACCAAAGTTAGAAAATCAAAATAGTTCATGGACCATAGGTGACATTTACTCTCCTTTTGATATAACCCCTTTTTTTTCAATAAAAGTAATATAAATATGTTTTTATAAATTTATTAAGACTTCTCCATAAAATATATATACACAAACAAGCAAACAAGATAATTTTAACTGTTCAAATTAATAATTAATTATTTTTTATTTTAAAAAATAAAATCTTCAATAAAAAATTTTATTTTTTAAATATATTTTATAAACTAAAGTTTAAAAGGACAACATAAACCTTAGGGTACATAATTAAATTTAACTTTATATATATATATATATATAGATGTATATTTTGTAGATAGAGTCTAGTGGAAAATGGGAAAAAAAAGATTTAAAATGTAATAGTTGAAAATAATATTAAAAACATTAAAAAATTGATTTTAAATTATGTATTATTATTACTAGAAACTTGAGTGTTTTAAGCAATTGTAGGATATGACTCAACTTTAACTTTTAGAATGGATCTGTAGGATTTGGGAATATTTATTAACTTTATTGAATATGAAATATAAATGCATCTAACATAATTAATTTATTAGTTATCCATTTATTATTGAAATTAGGATATTTAAACCATCTAACTATAAGATACACTAAACACGTGCATGAACATTGAAGGCCACACATTATAACTAGCAAAAAAAAAAAGTCTATCTTTTCGTCTTTCTCAATCGATGTGACGGTACAAAAAAGAAAAAGACAAAAAAAAAAAAAATCATGGTCACTGTTTACCATGTATTCTTTAGATGATCACAGACAATCCCTTAAGATGAAAAGGAACCAAGGTGGTAGAATCCAAGAGTGATTGTTGACAACACCGAACCATCAATTCCAATTGTGTCTTACCTAAGACATTAGATGAGCTACAGAGAACCATCGCAATCTTTTCTTAATTTTCCCAATATGTGGTAAAATCATCAGCATATATGTAAGTACCATAAATATTTTAGTTACCGCATAATTAAATATCATGAATGTTTATTACTAGATATTATATATCTAGTCTCATACTGATCAAGAGTATTTAAAGAGGTAAGTTCATACATTTTGATATATACAAAAGGAATATAAAATTTTTGAAATTGAAGAGTCTTGATTATTATATTTTGGATATTGAA
>JAOXNR010054313.1:0-12765 GCA_028571225.1 Parsonsia alboflavescens | reverse complement strand
GATCCAATGAATAATTATTGGACCTTTAATTAAATAAAAGGATTATTGGGCTGTTGGGCTCTTGGCCCATAGAAAACCCATATTTCTAATTAAGTTATTAAAGGATTATTTATTAATCCTGTAATAAACAGAAGAATGACAACCATTCAGAAACCCTAGAAAAAATAGAACAGACGTAATTTTTCTCTCTGCAGGAAAAATTATAGAATCTCTGTTTTTCCTCCACTCCACTTACAGAATTCTCTAGTCTTCTATTTTCCTTTCCGTTCACCCAGACAGATAGGGAACAGATTAGAAGATCTTTTGCATAGTAGATCAAGACATCCAGATCCATTCCCCAGGACAATATCTCCGCATCTTCTTTCCTAGTATCCTTCTCGATCTCTAATGTGAGAATTGTTTTTTAAAATCCAAGGACTCCGGATTCGGGATCCGATTCCCCTTCAGTGACTTGTGCTCCAAGTTTTGTGGCTTCTGCACCATTACATAGACATGCTCAGTGACTCGGACATGATGGTGCATTGAAGTATCGCATAGGGGCAAAACGGTCATTTGTGACTCGAATGGCTTATTAAGCCCCAAGGTACAACTTTGGGATAAAGTTGTCATTTTCTCACTCGTGCGGCCATATAATGCCCCAAAATGAATCATAGGTGCAAAACGGTCATTAGTAACTTGTGCTCCGGGTTTCATGGCTTGCCGCACCATTACATAGACATGCTCGGTGACTCAGACAGAATGGTGCACCGAAGTGCCGCATGGGGCAAAACAGTCATTTGTGACTTGTATGGGCTTATTGAGCCCCGGGATACCACTTAGGGGTATAATGGTCATTTTTCTCACTCGTGCATCACAAAAATGCCCAAAATGAATCATAGAGGCAAAACGGTCATTAGTGACTTGTGCTCCAAGTATCATGGCTTCTACACCATTACATAGACATGCTGAGTGACTCAGACATGATGGTGCACCGAAGTACTGCATAGGGGCAAAATGATAATTTGTGACTCATATGGCTTATTAAGCCCCAAGGTATAACTGAGGGGTAAAGTTGTCATTTTCTCACTCTGGCTGCCATATAATGCCTGAAAGGATTCATATGCGCAAAACGGTCTTTAGTGACTTGTGCTCCAAGTTTCGTGGCTTGCCGCACCTTTACCTAGCCATGCTCGATGACTCGAACAAAATGGTGCACCAAAGTGCTGCATAGGGGCAAAACGGTCATTGGTGAATCGTATGGGCGTATTAAGCCCCAAAGTGCAACATAGGGGAAATGTGTTCATTTTCTCAGTCGTGCGGCCATATAATGCCCGAAATGAATCATAGGGGCAAAACAGCCATTAATGACTTGTGCTCCAACTTTCGCGACGAGCCCCCCCTTTACCTACCCATGGTAGGTGACTCGAACATAATGGTGTAATGAATTGCCGCATAGGGGCAAAACAGTAATTTGAGACTCGAATGGACTTATTATGCCTAGGGTGCAATTTAGGGGAAAAATGGTCATTTTCTCACTCGTGCGTTCTAAGACCTGAAAAGAATCATATGCTCAAAACGGTCTTTAGTGACTTGTGCTCCAAGTTTCATGGCTTGCCTCACTATTACCTAGCCATGCTCGATGACTCAGACAAAATGGTGCACCAAAGTGATGCATAGGGGCAAAACGGTCATTTCCTACTCATATGGGCTTATTAAGCCCCAAGGTACAACTTGTGGGTAAAGTGTTCATTTTCTCACTCATGCGGCCACATAATGCCAGAAATGAATCGTAGGCACAAAACGGTCGTTAGTGACTTATGCTCCAAGTTTCGTGGCTTGCCGCACCATTACCTAGTTATCATTGATAACTTGGACATAATGGTGCAGCAAAGTGATGCATAGGGGCAAAACGATCATTTGTGACTTGTATGGGCTTATTAGGCCACGGGGTACAACTTAGGTGAGAAATGGTCATTTTCTCACTCGTGCGGCCATATATTGCCTGAATTGAATCCTAGGAGCAAAGCGGTCATTGGTGACGTGTGCTCCAAGTTTAGTGGCTTCCCGACCCATTACCTAGCCATGCTAGGTGACTCAGACATAATGGAGCACCAAACTGCCGCATAGGGTCAAAATAGTCATTTGTGACTTGTACCCATAGAATACCATTTACGGGTAAAATGGTCATTTTCTCACTCGTGCATCCATATAATGCCCGAAATGAATCATAGAGGCAAAACGTTCGCTAGTGACTTGTGCTCGAAGTTTTGTGGCTTCTGCACCATTATATAGACATGCTCAGTGACTTGGACATGATGGTGCATCGAAGTACCGCATAGGGGCAAAATGATCGTCTGTGACTCGTATTGCTTATTAAGCCCCAAGGTACAACTTAGGGGTAAAGTTGTCATTTTCTCACTCGTGCAGCCATATAATGCCCGAAATGAATCATAGGCCCAAAACTATCATTAGTGACTTAGGGGAAAAATGATCATTTTCTCACTCGTGCGGCCATATAATGCCTGAAATGAATCGGTCATTTGTGACTTGTGCTCCAAGTTTCATGGCTTGACGAACCATTACCTAACCATGCTTGGTGACTCGGACATAATGGAGCACCAAACTGCCGCATGGGGGCAAAACAATCATTTATGACTCATATGGGCTTATTAAGCACCGAGGTACAACTTAGGGGTAAAGTGGTCATTTTCTCCCTCGTGCGGCCTATAATGCTCGAAATGAAACATAGGCGCAAAACGGTCAATAGTGATTTATGCTCTAAGTTTCGTGGCATGCAGCACCATTACCAAGGCTTGCTTGACTACTCAGATATAATGGTGCACCGAAGTGCATCATAGGTGCAAAACAGTCATTTGTGACTTGTATCGACTTATTAGGCCCCTAGGTACAACTTTGGGTAGAATGGTCATTTTCTCATTCGTCCAGCCATAGAATGCCCGAAATGAATCATAGGGAAAAAGGGTCATTAGTGACTTGTGCTCTAACTTTCGTGGCTTGCCGCACGAAAACCTAGCCATGCTCAATGACTAGCACATAATGGTGCACCGACGTGCCGCATAGGCTCAAAACTGTCATTTTTGACTCGTATGGGCTTGTTAATCCCCGGTGTGCAACTTAGTGGTAAAATGGTCATTTACTTATTCGACCATATAATGCAGGAAATGAATCACGGGGCAAAATGGTCATTGGTGACTTATGCTCCATGTTTTGTGGCTTGTCGAACCATTACCTATCAATGCATTGTGACTCGGACATAATGGAGCACCAAACTGCCACATATGGGCAAAACTTTCATTTGTGACTTGTATGGGCTTAAAGAGCCCTGAGATACCACTTAGTGGTCAAATGCTCATTTGCTCACTCGTGCATCCATATAATGCCCGAAATGAATCATAGAGGCAAAACGGTCATTAGCGACTTGTGCTCCAAGTTTCGTGGCTTCTGCACCATTACATAGACATGCTCAGTGACTCGGACATGGTGTTGCATCGAATTACCACATAGGGGCAAAACGGTCGTTTGTGACTCGTATGGCTTAGTAAGCCCCAAAGTACAACTTAGGGGTAAACTGGTTATTTTCTCACTCATGCGGCCATACAATGGCCGAAATGAATCGTAGGTGCAAAATAGTCTTTAGTGACTTGAGCTCCAAGCTTCATGGCTTGCTGCAACATTACATAACCATGCTCGGTGACTAGGACATAATGGTGCACCAAAGTGCTGCATAGGGCAAAACGGTCATTTGTGACTCGTATGGGCTTATTAGGCCCCGGGGTACAACTTCGGGGAAAAACGGTCATTTTCTCACTCGTGCGGCCATATAATGCAAGAATTGAGTCATAGGAGCAAAACGGTCATTAGTGACTTGCGCTCCAAGTTTCATGGCTTGTCGAACCTTTACCTAGCCATGCTCGGAGACTGAGACATAATGGTGCACCGAAGGGCAGCATGGGCCCAAAACGGTCATTTGTGATTGCTATGGGCTTATTAGGCCCTGGGGTATATCTTAGGGGTAGTATGGTTATTTTCTCATTCGTGCGGCCATATAATGCCCGAAATGAATCATATTTTCAAAGCGCTTGTCGCACCATTGCCAGGCTTTGCTCAGTGACTCAGACAGAATGATGCACCGACGTGATGCTTAGGGCAAAAACGGTCATTTGTGACTCGTATGGGATTATTAAGTCCCACTGTAGAACTTAGGGGTAAAGTGGTCGTTTTGTCCCTCATGAGGCCATATAATGCTCGCGATGAATCATCGGGGCAAAACAGTCATTCGTGACTTATGCTCCAAGTTTCGTGGCTTGCCGCACCTTGACCTAGCCATACTCGGTGACTCGAACATTAGGGTGCACAGAATTGCTGCATAGGGGCAAAATAGTCATTTGTGACTAGTTTGGGCTTATTATGCCCCGGGGAGCAACTTAGGGGAAAAATGGTCATTTTTTCACTCGTGCGGGCATATAACGCCCGAAATGAATCATTGGGGCGAAACGGTCATTAGTGACTTGTGTTCCAAGTTTCGTGGCTTGCTGCACCATTACCTGGCCATGCTCGATGACTCGGACATAATGGTGCACCGAAGTGCCGCATAGGGGCAAAATAGTCATTTGTGACTTGTATGGGCTTATTAGGCCTCGGGGAACAACTTAGGAGAAAAACGGTCATTTTCTCTATTGTGTGGCCATATAATGCCTGAATTGAATCATAGGAGCAAAACGGTCATTTGTGACTTGTGCTCCAAGTTTCATGGCTTGACGCATCATTACCTAGCCATGCTTAGTGACTCGGACATAATGGTGCACTGAGATGCCGAATAGGGCTAAATTGTCATTTCAAACTCGTATGGGCTTATTAAGCCCCGATGTAAAACTTAGTGGAAAAATGGTCATTTACTCATTCGGCCATAAAATGCCCGAAATTAATCATAATGGCAAAGGGGTCATTAGTGACTTGTGCTCCAACTTTCAAGGCTTGTCGCACCATAACCTAGCCATGCTCAGTGGCTCCCACATAATGGTTCACCGACTTGCCGCATAGGGGCAAAATGGTCATTTCTAACTCGTATGGTCTTATTATGCATCGGTGTACAATTTAGTGGTAAAATGGTCATTCACTCATGTGGCCGTAAAATGCTCGTAACGAATCATAGAGAAAAACGATCATTTCTATGTACAATTAGTGGTAAAATGGTCATTAGCTCATGCGGCCATAAAATGCCCGTGCTGAATCATAGGGCAAAACGATCATAGGTGACTTGTGCTCCAAGTTTCGTGACTAGCCAAACCATTACCTAACCAAGTTTCTATGGGCTTATTAGGCCCTGAGGTACAACTTAGGGGTGGAATGGTCATTTTATCATTTGTGTGGCCATATAATGCCCGAAATGAATTATAGGCACAAAACGGTCATTAGTGACTTGTGCTCCAAGTTTCGTGGCTTGCCGCAACATTACCTAGCCATGCTCAGTGACTCGCACATATTGGTGCACTGACGTGCCGCATAGGGGCAAAACGATCATTTCTAACTCGTATGGCCTTATTATGCCCCGGTGTGCAATTTAGTGGTGAAATGGTCATTTACTCATGCGGCCATAAAACGCCTGTAATGAATCATAGGGCAAAATGGTCATTGGTGACTTCTGCTCCACGATTTGTTGCTTGCCAAACCATTACCTAGCCAAATTTCTATGGGCTTATTAGGCCAATAAATACAACTTAGGGGTAGAATGGTCATTTTCTCATTCGTGCGGCCATATAATGCCTGAATTGAATCATAGGGGCAAAAGGGTCATTAGTGACTTGTGCTCCAACTTTCGTGGATTGCCGCACCATAACCTAGCCATGCTCAGATACTCACACCTAATGGTGCACCGACGAGCCGCATAGGGGCAAAATGGCCATTTCTGAATCGTATGGGCTTATTAAGCCCAACTTAGCCTTAAAATGGTCATTTATTCGTGTGGCCATAGAATGCCTAAAATGAATCCTAGGGCAAAATGGTTATTAGTGACTTTTGCTCCAAGTTTCGTGGTTAGTCGTACCATTACCTATTCATGCTCGGTTACTCGGACATAATGGAGCACCGATCTACCGCATTGGGGCAAAACAGTCTTTTGTGACTTGTATGGGCTTATTGAGCCCCAAGATACCACTTAGGGGTAAAATGGTCATTTTCACTCTTGTGCATCTGTATAATGCCCAAAATGAATGATTAAGGCAAACCGGTCATGTGTGACTTGTGCAGCACTTTCGTGGCTTCTGCACCATTACATAGACATGCTCAGTGATTCGAACTTGATGGTGCAGTGAAGTACTGCATAGGGGCAAAACGTTCATTTGTGACTCGTATGGCTTATTAAGCCCCAAGGTACAACTTAGGGGTAAAGTTGTCATTTTCTCACTCGTGCGGCCATATAATGCCCGAAATGAATCATGGGCGCAAAACGGTGATTAGTGACTTGTGCTCTAAGTTTCGTGGTTTGCCACACCATTACATAGCCATGCTCGGTGACATGGACATAATGGTGCACTGAAGTGCCGCATAGGGGTAAAACGGTCATTTGTGACTTGTACGATCTTATTAGGCCCCGGGGTACAACTTCGGGGAAAAATGGTCATTTTCACACTCCTGCAGCCATATATTACCCGAATTGAATCATTGGAGCAAAACTGTCATTTGTGACTTGTGCTCCAAGTTTCGTGGCTTGTCGCACCATTACCTAGCCATGCTCGAAGACTCGGACATAATGGTACACCAAAGTGACACATAGGGGCAAAACGGTAATTTGACACTTGTATGGCTTATTAGCTCCCATGGTACAACTTAGGGGTAGAATGGTTAGTTTCTCATTCGTGCGGCCATATAATGCTCGAATTGAATCATAGGGGCAAAATGGTCATTAGTGACGTGTGCTCCAACTTTCTTGGCTTGTCGCACCACTGGCAAGCTATGCTGAGTCACTCAGATAGAATGGTTCACCGACGTGACACTTAGGGGCAAAACGGTCACTTGTGACTCGTATGGGATTATTAAACCCCGTTCCATAATTTAGGGATAAAGTGGTCATTTTCTCACTCATGAGGCCATATAATGCCCGGACTGAATCATAGGGGCAAAATGGTCATTAGTGACTCGTGCTCCATTTTTCATGGCTTGTCCCACCTTTAGCAATTCATTAATGTTGACCCGGATATAATGGTGCACTGAATTGCAACATAGGGGCAAAACGTTCAATAGTGACCTGTGCTCAAAGTTTGGTGGCTTGTGCACCATTATGTAGACATGCTGAGTGACTCAGAAATGATGGTGCACCGAAGTGCCGCATAGGGGCAAAACATTCATTAGTGACCTGTGCTCCAAGTTTCGTGGCTTCTGCACCATTATGTAGACATCCTTAGTGACTCAGAAATGATGGTGCTCCGAAGTACTTCTTAAGGGCAAAACGTTCGAATGGGCTTATTATGCCCCGGGGTACAACTTAGGGGAAAAACGGTCATTTTCTCACTCATGCGGCCATATAATGCCCGAATTGAATCATAGGAGCAAAACGATCATTAGTGACATGTGCTCTAACTTTTGTGGCTTGCCGAACCTTTACCTAGCCATGCTCGGAGACTCAGACATAATGGTGCACCAAAATGCCGCATAGGGCCACAACGGTCATTTTTGAGTTGTATGGGCTTATTAGGCCCCGAAGTACAACTTAGGGGTAGAATGGTCATTTTCTCATTCGTGCGGCCATATAAAGCCCGAATTGAATCATAGGGGCAAAACAGTCATCAGTGACTTGTGCTCCAAGTTCTTGAGGCTTGCCGCACCATTACCTAGCCATGCTTAGTGACTTGGACATAATGGTGCACCAAGATTCCGCATAGGGGCAAAACGGTCATTTCGGACATGTATGGGCTTATTAAGCCCCAATGTACAACTTTGTGGTAAAATAGTCATTTACTCATGCGGCCATATAATGCCCGAAATGAATCATAGGGGCAAAAAGGTCAATAGCGACTACTGCTCCAACTTTCATGCCTTGCCGCACCATAACGTGGCCATGCTTAGTGACTCGCACATAATGGGGCACCGACTTGCCGCTTAGGGGCAAAAAAGGCATTTCTGACTCGTATGGCCTTATTAAGCCCCGGTGTACAACTTCGTGGTAAAATGGTCTTTTACTCATGCGGCCATATAATGCTCGAAATGAATCATAGGACAACACGGTCATTGGTGCCTTATGCACCAAGTTTGGTGGCTTGAAATACCATTACCTAGCCATGCTCTGTCACTCGGACATAATGGAGTACTGAACTGCTGCATAGGGGCAAAATAGTCATTTGTGACTTGTATGGGCTTAGGGTAAAAATGGTGATTTTCTCACTCGTGCGGCCATATAATGTCCAAAATGAATCATAGGGGCAAAAGGGTCATTAGTAACTTGTGCTCCAACTTTGTGACTTGCTGCACCATAACCTAGCCATGCTCAATGACTCGCACATAATGGTGCACTGATGTGCCGCATAGGGGCAAAACGGTCATTTCTGACTCGTATGCGCTTATTAACCCCCGGTGTACAACTCAGTGGTAAAATGGTCATTTACTCATGCAGCCATATAAGGCCTGAAATGAATTATAGGGCAAAACGGTTATTAGAGACTTGTGCTGCAAGTTTTGTGGCTTGCCGCACCATTAGCTAGCCATGCTCGGTGACTCGTACACAATGGAGCACCGAACAACCACATAGGGGCAAAACGGTCATTTGTGACTTGAATGGGCTTATTAAGCCTCCGGGTAAAACCTAGGGGATAAACGGTCATTTTCTCACTTGTGTGGCCATATAATGCCCGAATTGAATCATAGGAGCAAAACGATTATTAGTGACTTGTGCTCCAAGTTTCATGGCTTGACGCACCATTACCTAGCCATGCTTAGTGACTCGAACATAATGCAGCACCAAGATGACGCATAGGGGCAAAGGGGTCATTTCTGACTAGTAGTCGCTTATTAAGCCCTGTGTATAACTTAGTGGAAAAATGGTCATTTACTAATGTGGCCATATAATGCCCAAAATGAATCATAGGGGCAAAAGGGTCATTACAGACTTGTGCTCCAGCTTTTGTGGCTTGCCGCACCATAACCTAGCCATGCTCTGTGACTCGCAGATAATGGTGCACCGACATGCCGCATAGGGGTAAAAATGGTCATTTCTGACTTGTATGGGCTTATTAAGCCCCAATTTACAACTTAGTGGTAAAATGGTCATTTACTCATGCGGCCATATAACGTCCGAAATGAATCATACGGCAAAACGGTCATTGGTGATTTGTCCTCCATGTTTCGTGGCTTGTCGCATCGTTACCGAGCCATGCTCAGTGACTTGTACATAATGGAGCATCGAACTATCACATTGGGCTTATTGAGCCCTGAGAGAACAGTTAAGGGTGAAATGGTCATTTTCTCACTCGTGCATCCATATAATTCTCGAAATGAATCATAGAGGGAAAACGGTCATTAGTGACTTGTGCTTCAAGTTTCGTGGCTTGCCGCACCATTACATAGCCATTCTCAATGACTCGGACATAATGGTGCACCGAAGTGCCGCAAACGAGCAAAAAGGTCATCTGTGACTTGTATGGGCTTATTTTGCCTCTAGGTACAACCTAGGGGAAAAACAGTCATTTTCTCACTCGTGCAGCCATATAAAGCCCAAATTGAATCATTGGATCAAAACGGTCATTAGTGACTTGTGATCCAAGTTTCTTGGCTTGACGCACCATTACCTAGCCTTCCTTAGTAACTCGAACATAATGGTGAACCTAGATGTCGCATAGGGGTGACACGGTCATTTGTAACTCGTATGGGCATATTATGCCCGGTGTATAACTTAGTGGTAAAATCGTCATTTACTTATGCGGCCATATAATGCCCGAAATGAATCATAGGGTCAAAAGGGTCATTTGTGACTTGTGCTCCAACTTGCATGGTTTGCCGCACCATAACCTAGCCATGCTCAGTGACTCACACATAATGGTGCGCCGATGTGCCGCATAGGGGCAAAACGGTCATTTCAGATTCATATGGGCTTATTAAGCCTCGATGTACAACTTAGTGGTAAACTGGTGATTTGCTCAAGCGGCCATATAATGCCCAAAATATGTCATAGAGCAAAACGGTCATTGGTGACGTGTGCTCCAAGTTTCGTCGCTTGCCACACCATTACCTAACCATTTTCAATGACTCGGACATAATGAAGCACCGAATTGCAGCATCGGGGCAAAACAATCATTTGTGACTTGTATGGGCTTATTGTGCCCAAAGATACCACTTAGGGGTAAAATGGTCATTTTCTCACTCGTGCATCCATATAATGCCCGAAAGGAATCATAGAGGCAAAATGGTCATTAGTGACTTGTGCTCCAAGTTTTGTGGCCTGCTGCACCATTACATAGCCATGCTCCGTGACTCGGACATAATGGTGCACCGAACTGCCGCATAGGGGCATAACGGTCATTTGCGACTTGTATGGGCTTATTAGGCCCCGGGGTATAACTTAGGGGAAAAATGGTCATTTTCTCACTCGTGCGACCATATAAAGCCCGAATTGAATCATAGGAGCAAAACAGTCATTATTGACCTGTGCTCCAAGTTTCGTTGCTTGTCGCACCATTACCTAGCCATGCTTAGAGACTCGGACATAATGGTGTACCAAAGTGCCAGATAGGGCCAAAACGGTCATTTGTCACTTGTATGGGCTTATTAGGTCCCGGGGAATGATCATTTTCTCATTCTTGCGGCCACATAATGGCCGAAATGAATCATAGGGGCAATATGGTCATTGGTGACTTGTGCTCCAAGTTTCTGGGCTTCTCGCACCATTGCCAAGCTATGCTCAACCACTCGAACAGAATGGTGTACCAAAGTGCCGTACAAGGGCAAAGTGGTCATTTGTCACTAGTATGGGCTTATTAGGTCTCGAGGAATGGTCATTTTCTCATTCGTGCGGCCACATAATGGCCGAAATGAATCTTAAGGGCAAAATGGTCATTAGTGACTTGTGCTCCAAGTTTCTGGGCTTCTCGCACCATGGCCAAGCTATGCTCAACCACTCGAACAAAATGGTGCATCAAAGTGCCGCACAGGGGCAAAATGGTCATTTGTCACTTGTATGTGCTTATTAGGCCCTGGGGTACAACTTAGGGGTAGAATGGTCATTTTCTCATTAGTCCGGCCATATAATGCTCGAAATGAATCATAGGGGCAAAAACTGTCGTTAGTGACTTATGGTCAAAGCTACGTGGCTTGCCGCACATTTACCTAGCCATGCTCGGAGACTCAGGCATAATGGAGCACCAAAGTGCCGCATCAGGGCAAAACGGTCATGTGTCACTTGTATGGGCTTATTAGGCCCCAGGGTACAACTTAGGGGTAAAATGATTATTTTCTCATTCGTGCGGCTATATAATGCCCAAATTGAATCATAGGGGCAAAACTATCATTAGTTACTTGTGCTCCACGTTTCATGGCTTGCTACACCTTTACCTAGCCATGCTCAGAGACTCGGACATAATGGTACACCGAAGTGCCGCATAGGGGCAAAATAGTCATTTGTCACTCGTATGGGCTTATTAGGCCACGGGGTACAACTTAGGGGTAGAATTTTCCTTTTCTCATTCATGCGGCCACATAATGCCTGAAATGAATCATATTTTCAAAACGCTTAACGCACAATTACCAAGCCTTGCTCAGTGACTCGGACAGAATGGTGCACTTATGTGACACTTAAGGGCAAAACGGTCATTTGTGACTCATATGGTATTTTCTCACTCATGCAGCCATATAATGTCCGAAATGAATCATATGGGCAAAAGGGTCATTAGTGACTTGTGCTCCAAGTTTCGTGGCTTGCACACCTTGACCCAGTCGTGCTTAGTGACTCGAACATAATGGTGCACTGAATTGCCACATAGGGACAAAATGGTCAATTGTGAATAATATGGCTTATTATACCCGGGGTGCAACTTAGGGAAAAATGGTCATTTTCTCACTCGTGCAGTCGTATAGTGTCAGAAATGGATCATAGGGTCAAAACTGTCATTAGTGACTTGTGCTCCAAGTTTCGTGGCTTGGCGAACCTTTAGCTAACCATGCTAGGTGACTCGGACAAAATGGTGCACTAAATTGCTGCATAGGGGCAAAACAGTCATTTGTGACTCATATGCCTTATTATGCCCATGGTGAAACTTGGGGAAAAATGGTCATTTTCTCACTCGTGTGGCCATATAATGCCCGAAATGAATCATGGGCACAAAACGGTCATTTGTGACTTGTGCTCCAAGTTTCGTGGCTTGCCGCACCATTACGTAGCCATGCTCAGTGACTTAGACATAACGGTGCTCCGAAGTGAAGCATAGGGGCAAAACTGTCATTTGTGACCTGTCTGGGCTTAATAGGCCCCAGGGTACAACTTAGGGCAAAAATGATCATTTTCTCACTCGTGTGGCCATATAATGCCCTAATTGAATCATAGGAGCGAAACGGTCATTAGTGACTTGTGCTCCAAATTTCATGGCGTGCCGCACTGTTACCTAGCCATGCTCGATGACTCGGACATAATGGTGGCCGAAGTGCCCCACGGGGGTAAATTGGTCATTTTTGACTTGTATGGGCTGTTGGGATTTATGCCCAAAAAGAATACCAATTTTCTATAATTTTTTATTTAATAAAATTGAGGTATTGTTTGAATTATTTCTGTGCATATATTTTTCATAC
>JAOXNR010054312.1:0-12765 GCA_028571225.1 Parsonsia alboflavescens | reverse complement strand
GGAAACCGTTAAATTTGACCGTTAGTTGACTAACTACTGCACTCATTAGTGTGCACGATCAAGCACATATTAACATTTCTGTATATATATATAAGCTTTTGGTTAAATAAATTAAAAATTAAAAAATATTATTAGAAGCAATATTGAACAAAAAAGTCTAACAAATGCTTCTAAAAGTCTATAAAATAAAATAAACCTTAATAAATAAAACGACTCATGTCAAGAAAACGTATTAGAAAATCTTTAATTTAAGGTGGCGTGATACGCAAAACATGTAATATTCCTTTATATTTGCACGAAGTCATCGGGTTGATGGGCCATTCGGCCTTGACATATGACTTCATTATTGTCAGGATATATATTTTTTTTGGGTTAAAGAATATTAAAATGTCATAAATATTTTAGTTATGATCTAATTAAATATTATGTATAATCTCATACTTGGTCAAAATCATTTGAAAAGTCAAGTTTATATAGTTTGATCTATATAAGAGGAATATAAAATTTCATAAATTGAAGAGTTTTGATTATTATATTTTTTATATATGTATTTGTAATAAAAATCAATGTAAAAAGAAGCTCTTCATAGTTGGTTATAACCTTTATAAATAGGAAAACTCTCATTCATATGTTCCTTTTTGAACTCTTTATACTGATCTTGGTGTTAGGTGGTATCAGAGCCATCGCTCTTACTATTTTTATTTTCGAAAAACTTCATCGCTCAGATTAGTATACACAAGTAGTGAATGTTGATTAGTATGCTCTTACTCTGTGATTGCCACTTTGTGTATCCTTCACAATAGAATAATAAAAAAACTACAGTTATACTTTGCAGAAAAGTAGTGTTGATGGTTATTTCAAACTTAGGTTTCTAAAACATTTTTTTCAAAAGATCCGCCAGTTTGCCTCTTTGCTGTGGTGTGGCGTCTATTGCGAACATTGAAGTGAGAAAACTTATTTTGAAGTTCTTTGTTTAAAATGACCTCTTTCGAATCTAGTTCCGTCATAAATCTTTCTCCGTCTCAAAGAGTTCCTAAAATCCCCCATGTCTATGAAATAGATTATCTTCCGGAGGATGACAAGTATCCTGTATCCAAATACCCTTTGGTCAATCCTTACACTGTGTACCAAAAAGAAAAATCTCCTTTCGATCATTGCCTGAAATAGGTCCTTGGTTGCTCCTCTCTTGTCCAAATTCGGGATGTTGTCCAAGCTTCTTATTTTTCTTCTCATCATCTTTCTCCCACTACTGCCGAACAGTATGTTACCCTCAGATTCCCTGAAAATTTCCCGGACAGATAGCGACAAGAAGGTTTTACTCATTCATTTTGGAGCCATTAAACTAGCCCTTACTTTGCATACCCGCAAAGGTCTTCCTATGATTTCTCGAATAGCCGTGCTTGATGCACGGTTCCGCAAGTATGAACATAAGGTTATAGGTACAGTTCAGACAACCCTAAATGCTGGTACCATATTTGTGACCTTATTTTCCAATTTCACCATGTGTCTCAAAGATCCGTCCCTCCATGACACCTTGAAGGTCTAAATATAAATTACTGGCCATGCACTTGAAAACACCCTCATGGCTACCTTACATCACCAAATGGCTTACAGGCTCCAAAACCATTATATTGATCTCCCCTTGATTTCACACCTCCAGAATGGTGAATCCTTGTTTCTCTCTGTGGATACTCCAAACACTCCACACTGTACTTTCATTCCCCTTCAAATCCCCAAAGAACAGCTTCAGCAACTAATTCCCAATTCTTGGGTGACTAACTATGAGAAACAAGTCTCTACCATTAAACCTGTTGCACCCTTGCAAATGACCAACCCTCAGATGGAGGAACAGCCTGATAGTATTGTAAAAATCACTTTCCCATCCAGATCTGAATCCACAACTAGTTTCCCTACAAAGCTCTCCATGTTTGAGTCTCGACAAGCATCTGATGATTCTCTATATGTCCCTGTTCTTGGCTGGCAACAAGATAGCAATCCCATCTATGAAAAACAAACGTCTGATGGTCATATCTAGTTTGACACCTGCTCATGTTCCACATGCCTACCTCTTACTTCAACTACCTCAGTTGAGTCCAAGAAATCCTCCCAGAAATCTCTTGCAGCTCGTTATGCCGCTGGTGACCCTAAAGTAGGTCTCCTTGGAGAACCAAGTGGAAAATTTGACTATTATGTGCTCTATCCCCAGAGACAGACTCCTGTATCTTTTCCTAGTCCTCCTCCAGACTAGAAACCTGATGAGACTCCTTGGCCAGACGATCATCCTAATCCACCTCCTTGCTTTATGATGGATGCTGGTTCATTGTCCTATGATATTGATTTTCCCCCTCCCACCTCTTATGAGAAAAACCAGAGTCTTCACTCTTGGAAAATAAAAAATCCCACTACTTTAGATTCACAAGGACAACCAAAACAGTTATCTGCTGCAAAAGCAGCCTTTAACTGGCAAAGTGAAAATGCTGTCGTTCAAAATCAAGCTCTGACTAAGGTTCTTCAATCCCAACAACAAGTCCAGACATAACTTTTTGAACACTCTTCCAGGACATAGCAACTCTTCCCCCTCATTCAAGAGGTGCGAATCAATATTGACACCTGTGCAGTCCAACACTTGACACACATTTCTGATAGCCTCTTTGCTCTAAAGATCCTTTCTGATGGCAAAAGAATTCTCCAACCAGATGCCTCCGATCTGTATTGGGGTGCAATTCTTCTTGAAGAAGATGACAAAGGTCGCAAACAAGTATGTGGTTACCATAGTGGTGAATTCACACCTTTCAAACAACATTACCACGGTACATTCAAAGAAATCCTTGCAGTCAAACAAGGTATTGAAAAGTTTGAGTTCTTTCTGATCAACCATTCTTTTAATATTGAGTTAGACATGGCCTTTTTTCCCTGCATGCTTGAATTTAAGCAAAAAATAGTCCCACACAATTAGTTACTTCGATGGCAACAATGGTTCAGTAAATACACCTTCACTGTTGCTTATATTCGTGATAAAGAAAACATCCTTACGAATTTTCTCAGCCGTCCTCACCGTTTCAAAGCTCAACCATCCTCTACTTCACAATCCTCATTTGATCACATAGTTCCATGCCTTGCCTCTCTCACTGTGTCCCATCTCCCTATTGAAGTTCAAGAACAAATCCTTGACCTTGTCCTTCCAGCCATAAGTATCCTTAATACTTCTCTTTTCCATAAACTCCTCCTTCAACACCATGGTCCGAAAGCTTTTAGAGGTATAGAATGCAACCCAACTCATCCATATTTCACCATCTTTCACATCTGTAATCTCTGGACATTGCCAAAGATCGCCCTCTGTTTCTTCTGGTATCTTCTTGAATCCTACTCCATATGCTTCTATTTCAATACAAATAAGTTATATTTATATTTATGGACTTGTGATTTAGACCCAGAAAGTCTTTACATGTTCAAAATGTTAAACTGGTTTCAAAATACTGTTGGTTGATTCCGATTCCTTTGTGGACATTATGGCACCTATGTATGTATTCGATTCAACATACCAGTTTGCAATTTGGTCCAAAGGCAAGAACCCAGATTGTACCATTTTTCCATGGAAGAGATTATTGGTTGGCACCCCTTTAACATTGCCAATCCCCTTGTTCAAAGAAGACACCCAGATATGTGTCTAGATATCTTGCATAGAATTGCACTCTGTAATGGATATACAGAAATTGAAGGTTTTATACCTGATATTCCCTTGGAAATCCCGATTTCAACTCATTGGCCAGATCACCCTTACTATGTTAAGATTTTACTGTTCATGAGTACTCATCCAGAATATCATCGATATGATCGAGATGGCCACCTGTCCTATATTTATGCCCTTCCTGATAACTCTGATGACTCAGATGGATATGGAGGACCTTTTCTTCATGAGCTTTCTAGCAATGAATCTGATTGATGTGACATGCGAGCAATCCTGAAATAATGCCTGTCAATCATGACCAGGCACTGCACAACCACACCCGATGCTACCTGTCGGTTACTATACACCTTTTTACTGTTTGCTTTTTATCAGTCAGCCATTTACTCTTTTAGTTTGTCTTGATCCGAGTGATCCCTTATCCTTTCATCTGTTTATTTGCTTTGTTTGAAATCCGAATTTGAAATCCGATGCCTTGTAATTCTATAAATAGGCTATCATTCTGATGTTTAGAGGCAGACCAACTCTAGACTAAGTTTGAAGTTTGAAAAGCTTGAAGCTTGTATTCTCTTGTAGAAGTTCTGTGAATGGTTTCTTTTATTTCATAGCATTCTTACTGGTTTTTGAACTCTTTATACTGATCTTGATGTTAGGTGGTATCAGAGCCAAGCTTAAGTTTTTGCCGTTCCTACCCATGCAGGTTCGAAGCCTGACCCTGCAAAATGCGAAATAATGCGGGTCCACTCCTCTTGGGCAATGCGGAGCGTGGTGGAGTGCATAGGTTTAAGTGAAAATATTCTGGCCATAGCTACCAGTTATAGCTTTTAGCTCAAATGCTTCTCCTTCAACACCATGATCCGAAAGCTTTTAGAGGTATAGAATGCAACCCAACTCATCCATATTTCACCATCTTTCACATCTATAACTCTGGACATTGCCAAAGATCGGCCAATGGAACAAAGTGTGAGATGCTTTATTTTGTTGACAAAAAACGAATATCGACAATTTCGTAAAAAGACCCATCTTTTGAAAGGGCTTCTGTTTCTTTTGGCACGGTAGAAATAGCTTTCAAAACACACTTCACCAATGACGTCCTCCATAAATGAAGGGGACCATATTTCTGGACAATTATACGTATACACTTAACGTTTCATTTGAATTGGACAATTTTTAATATAAATTATTTTTAATGTGAACTTTTTAATAAATTGACTGATTTTTTTTAATGAAATTGAATAACTAATTGTTAATAATTTAAGATAAAAATTGAAAAATTTAATTTTGAAAGGATGAATTATATGATTTTGAAATTGACCCGGGTGATTATTTTACAACGAGATAACTCTCACAAGCAATTATGGATTTTGTTGGGGACCCTTTGCCTTTTCCTTTTCAAGTTGGGCTTTAATAAAATCTTCTTTGGTGTATAAGGATTGAAAATGTGAAATAAAATTGTAATCTTTATTACATAAATAAATATAATAAGAATTATATAATTTATATCTAAGAAACCAATTACATATGAAAATAATTTTTTTGGATAATTTGTTGAAATCTAAAATATAAATGTGAGTGCCACTTGTATTAAAGAATCTATTTATATCTAGAAGTCACTTTAACTAAACATGAACTGCGAAAGTCCTTTCACTAATAATAAATTGCCCACTGGGGCAAAATAATCTTCTTTAAAAGCCCACTATAAAGTTTAATGAGCCCACAATATTATTTTTGGGGAGTGGCCCAAATGGGGAATGGCCTGCTGGCCAATCTTTTCAGGTTCAGTCACGACAGCGTCTCTTCAGTCTCTATGCTTCCTTACGATTCTCCACCGTCCGCCAGAACAGGGTGAGACAGAAAAAGACTTGAAAAAATTTTCTAAAGAAAGAATCATCGGGAGAAACCGAATATATATGTCAACGTAAGTAAGAAGCTAGGAACTTGTGAGGAGTAGCCAAGCGCAGAGAAGAAGATGGAAGAAGACGGTAACGGTAGCAGCAGCAGCACCACCACCGTCGACACCGCTAAGGCTGAGAGAGCGGTGTGGTTGATGAAGTGTCCGTTAGTGGTTTCCAAGTCTTGGCAATCTCACGCTGCTTCTTCGTCGTCTTCCTCCTCCTCCTCATCCGCATCTGATTCCCATCCAGTTGCTAAAGTCGTCGTTTCTCTTGATCCTCTTCGTTCTGAAGATCCTTCCTCCCTTCAAGTAACTACTTACATCTTCAACTTATTTCATCTTGTTATTTTAATTTGTTTTTTGGAGACTGAATATTTCAATTCTAATTCTAATTCTAATTATTAATAGTATCGCTTGGTTTGTTGGCTTTAGGTCTTGAAGTAGTTTGCTTTGTGTTTATTCTGTACTTTGGTAGGATGTACTGATTTTTTTTTTTTTTTTTTTTAAACTGTGGAATTTTAATTTGACAAATTCTGGAGTTACTGACTGACTTAGTTCTCTTCTGTAGGCTTGTTGGTTAACTGAGTTCATTATTCTGTATCCTACTTCTGTACAGTTTTCCATGTGTTAAATCCGATCCACATCAAAAGATAGTGAATTTAGTATGAAAACTTTGATACTGGAAATGGGAATACTTGAGTTCTTAAGTCCATATATGCTTGCAAACCTGTGCATACCCGTAGACACATTATTGGCATGGAGTTATGGTAGTAAAGTACATATATACCGAATTGAATAACTTCTAAATTTATCTGTCTCTTCTAATAACTATGCTTATCAAGAACTTGCATTTGTAATCAGTAGTCAGTTCACGTGGTTACATTCGGTTCTATCACATGCAAAACAACTAAGGTGAATGTGTTCTTGTATCTTTGTTTTGGTCGGGAAGGAGGACATCATGCAATAAGCACCAGACACGTGGCATCATTTCCTTTTTTGTTATGCTCTGTGGTGTCAAATTTTTATGAGTTCCACAAATAAGGACAAGATAACGCGTTCACAGTTCAAGTTCATCTCTTTGTTTAATATTGTCAGTTTACGATGGAGATGGCTGGCAACGATGTTGGCAACATGCCAAAAAGTTACTCTTTGAATATGTTTAAAGACTTTGTTCCCATGTGTGTTTTCTCTGAGACAAATCAAGGTGAGTGTTATGGCATCCTTCTATGTGTTATGAAAATCTAACATGCACACTACAATCTTTAAATTCTTCATTTTTAGATGTTGTCGAACCAAACCATTAGTTTCTTTCGTGTCTTTCTATATGAACATGTTCCTATTTAGCCTTATTTGTTCCTAGGTTGGGAACCTATTAATTCTTTCTTATAATACCAGTCATTTTATAAAGATGCCATTTTCCTTTTTCCTGTTTTCTCTTGTAGGAATTTTCAGTTGAATTTAAAAAAGTATGGCATATGATAACAAACGTGTGCTAGTACTCTAGAAAAGGGCAATTAAAAAATTACTAATTGCAGAAGACACTCAATTATTTTCTACGTTCATTTGTTACTGGTTTTTATATCTTCCAAACTTCTGAAGCACTAATGGTTTTTGCAATAATGTTTGTTTGTAATCTTTTCATCTTTATGCTTTGTACAGTATTAGAAGAAGAAAAAAAACAGAAAAGAGGAAGACAAAAAATTTATTGAGGAAGAAGAGAAAAGAAGAGGCGATCTTTGTGCATTAGAGCTTTCACTTTTGGAAGTATGTGAGGAAACTGATTTCTAGGGATTTGTGCTGTCTAACATTGTATATCTACTTGTTCTGTCTTTCCAGGTAGACTGGCTACGGAAGGGAAAGTTGAGCATAAATTTGATTTGAAACCCCACAACACAAACATGGAAGAATATAGAAAAATGTGTCGTGAAAGGACAAATAGGTCGATGATTAAGAATAGACAGATACAAGTAGGTGTTTGCATATCTTCATGTGATTGTAATGATAAATTTGGCAATTAACATTTGTCTATCAAACAGGTAATTGACAATGACCGTGGAGTTCACATGAGGCCTATGCCTGGAATGGTGGGCTTGATTGCATCTAATCCTAAGGTACTTATTCTGCATTTGCTGTATTCTGGGTACTTGCTTTTTGGAAGTTTTGCTGCTATACTATGTTAGGGTTGAGCCTCTCTGTGGGCAAGGGGAAGGTACAATCAGGTGGGGGTGTGTGAGATAGAAGAACTTGGGTTTAATGGCCTATTGCATGCATGATCATATGCAAGTTCGTAATATACAGGTGATTGTCCTCCAGGTCTCTTTGTTATCGAGCAAAGGGATGTGAGGAAGGGAAGGGAAAGGAGAAGGTATAGTCAGTTGGTTGTGCTGGAAGGAATCATCAAACTTGAGGAGGCATTTGTTTCTTTCTGATGCTTACACCTTTTTTCTTAAACTTAAAGGTTACTATCTTTTTGGGGCATGATAACAAGTATGTTCATTTGTGTGATTGGGTTTCTATGTTCATGTATATTGTTGAGTGAGTGTGCTTATCTCTAATTTATTACCATTTGGGCACATAAATATTTTTCATGGTTCCTTTGAAAAGTTTCAAAGGAGGCATATAGCTGGATATTTATTTTAATTGGATTGTTCTTTTGCAGGATAAGAAGAAAGCACCTCCGGTAAAGGGATCTGATGTGAAAAGAACTAGGAGGGACCGTGGAGAACTAGAGGATATCATGTTTAAGCTTTTCGAGAGACAACCGAATTGGGCCTTAAAGCAGCTAGTACAAGAGACTGATCAACCTGCGGTATACTCTGTGCTTTTTTCTTTGAATACTTTTCTGAGTTAGCATTTAGGGTGAGTGGAAAGGGGAAGAGCAGGTGGCTAAATATATAATATTGAATTACCAATATTATTTTTTTCTTTTAAAATATACACTCACAAACAGAGATCTGATGCCTCTTTTTTTCTTTTTTGGCAAGGATATGATATTCTATGAACTAATGATTTTGTATTGTATCTTTCAGCAATTTTTGAAAGAGATATTGAATGAGCTCTGCATTTATAATAAAAGGGGTACAAACCAGGGAACATATGAGCTGAAGCCTGAGTATAAAAAATCTGCCGAGGACACAGGTGCTGAATAAAATGTCTCTCTTTCCTGACTGTATGTATATTAGATTCTGAAAGCTAGATTAAAATGGTTTTCAACAATGAGAGGCTTTTCTGTCATCTTGTTTCTTAAAGCTGACTTGTACCATGTTAGAGTGTCAAAATCCATCTCATAAATGGGATAGCTGCTTGTAAAGGAGCTTTTATTAGCATAGATGGTGGTCTCATTATTTTCTGCTTTGTTTTAAAACCCATGTAACTCTTTAATAGATTTTCACAATTTTTGCACATTTTGGGGTGGAATTATATTATTTGGTTTATGCTTCCTTTCTTACCTTATCTTCTGTTTGATATCATGGAAAAGAAGAGAAGTTGTCAGAAGTGGCGTTCTTGGAACTGGCCATTGGCCTAATTATAGGCTATTCCTAATGCAAGTGATTCCTTTTTTTTACTATTTTTTAATTTTTTGTAGACCTGAATCTTGTCAACTAGAGGGGCTTTTGCAGTTGATTTTGACCAATTTCATGAATTAGCTCATTGAAATCCTTAAGATCTAGAATGACATCTACAATCAATACTATTTCAAAGGTCTACATAATAAGGACGTGCTAAGCAATAAGTCTAGATCTCTTTGCAAGGAACATGGATCAGAAATTTGTGGAATCCACTAAACAAAGCTGTATTTGGTCCATGATGTAGGTTTGAGTTCTATATTTCTTGCTAAACCTATCATTCAACTATGTTGCATCCTTTTATTGCAATATTTTGAAGTTTGATGAGCAATTTGAAAATGGCAATGAGCTTGAGGGGATTTTTCTTGAAGTTGTTCTACTAGAATAGAATAAACTGGAATTTCTTGCTGTATGAGTCTTGAACCTAAGAGCAAGGCTTCTATACATTTTTTTCCCAAGACATTGTTCAGTTCATTATAAAATTAGCTTAATTGAACTTTTCAAAATAAAATGATGGCCATGTATCAACGATCTAAAATGTAGTCGCAAATTTTCTCTGCAAAATGGGAAAATATCTAGGGCTTGATTTATGTGTTTGTATGAACAGGGTATTTCGTTTCTCTATTTATCTTCTTTATGATTTTGACTTTATTAGCCATTGCAGCAAAATTTTCTTGACTTTTGTTAGTTGACAAGATTGATTTATCCTATCTGGATTCTATTCCTTCTATCTTTTATGTGCAACTAGGCAACTCTTTTCCTATAGCTGGGGTGCATATTTGGGATGTGCGATTGATTTCATTTTGTGATACCTGAGTCTAGGCTGTGTGTAGTCGTTGAATTTTATTTTTAGAAGTTACATTTCTTGTCTGGCTGAATGTATGTGTGGCAGCTCCAGTTGACACTAATTGCTGCTTTTACCTATATTGAGTTTTTCCTTTTTATTTTTCTTACATTTGGAAGTTTTTTCAGGTCTTGGGTTGGTTTATTTTGATAGGGGAGGGTGGGGGTGGTAGGGATTTGGCCTGCTGAGAGGGGAGAACAAATTGCTCATAGTTTTTCTGTTATTACTAGGTGTTTGTAGTCTGGAAGTTATTTAGGCATTCAGAATCTGGTAGCAAAGTGTGTGATATTCTATTATTTTGTGAAAGGGTATTGCACCTTATGTTGGTTTTGAGAATGATGAGGGGATTATAGGGAAAATGTCGGAACACTTTTTAACTGGAGTGGAGCTGAGACTTTTGCCTTTGGTAGTGCATCATGGGAAGGACCACAATGCCATGCCTGCTGATAAGATAAATACAATTAAAGGCTCCAGTCTTATCCAACTTATAGATTGTAAATTATTTTTCTTTAAGCTGCCCTTTATTTTTTGTGTTGTTTTTTACTGAGTGAGCAGTTTGTGGCTCTGTTAATATATTGTGTGTTGATTTGCTTACACCCCCCCCCCCCCCCCCCCCAAAAAAAAAAGAAAAAAGGAATTATGTGCCTAAGGTTCTGCATCACAATTTCCTGGTTATATTTGTGTTTTATCTTTACATAAATGGGCATCATCCAGGACATTGTTGTTCAACATATATATATTCAACATTTGTTTAGTAATACTAGAAAAATATGTCAACTGGCATATAGGTGGAGGATCACTTTTGGTATTTGATGTATGGGACAACTGTATTGGAGAATTATCCAGCAAGGTTATCATATTTATCAGGACTCCTTGAGGATGAATAATCCAAGGAATAGTTTCATAGATGATTGAAGCATAGTTGGATAGACATGGCAGCAATAGCGATTGAGCTGACGTGTAGATGCTATATTCTAATAGACATGATTACGGAGACGTCAATTTCTTGAATATCGCTGGTACTCGTATCGCTATGTTAGTGTTGCATTTTTGTTTATCAAAGCTGTCCAATTCTGTATGCAGATTGCCAGTCTATTATAATTATGAGAGTGTCATTACCGTCATATGGTTTCAGTCCCTTTGTTATCGTGTAAAAAACACAACATGGTAACCAATGTATATGAACAATTTTTAAGCTATCTACTGGTAATTCTGTTAATATGATTTTATAGTTTCTGACATAAGTTAAGTCTGCCAGCATGCATTTAGGCAGAAGCACTCTTCTGTAGAGCCTGAGATGGCCTTGCTTGTATATGCTGCACGGTGGATCTTTCAGTTAGTGATGGTCTTCATTTTTTAAATTCATGCACATAGTTTGTTAAGCCAGAAGGTCAATTCTATATTATCTTTTGCTTCCTTTCACCCCCCTCTATTGGGGAGCTCTTTGATGATGCCTTATGCTTGATTAATGTCTATATTATCATGAACCTGGTGTTTACCATAATGTAGCTCGTAGGACCATAATTATGGATTTTGGCCTTGTGTTGCATGCACCTAGAGATAAACCAATCAAATATTGGATGTTGAACAACGTATGCAAAGCACGCCTCATCTAGTAAATCTTGCATACCAATACTTGATCTGGCCTCTTGTTGATGTCACGAGGCCAGAATAGTGTCATCCACTGACTAAGAGTGTCTGACTCATTCAAGTCACAATGAGGCACTTGACAATGACAAACTAGGAATCTTATTTGTCGCCTTTGGAAGGTCTTCACAGCACCTTTGGTGAAGAGATACTTTTACCATCTTCTCAATTATAGAATTGGTTTTTGCATCAAATTGAACTCTATTTAGAAATGTGGTGGGCTGTTGTTGGGACCACGTCCTCAATGGTGCATCTTAAAGGGGGCTGTTAATGGAGACTTTGTCACTCCTATGAACATGGATATCAAAAGTGGGTAACCAATCAATGAAGAGAGAGGCATGGTGTCAAATGTTATATTATGAAATAGAAGTGGTCCTACGATGGTATTGTGTCTAAAAATATTCCCCCTATCAACCTTCCTATTCGATTAGGTGTTTATCATTCCAGTGAGAAGGTGATATTTTCTGTTCTTTTGTTCTCATTGTTTGTGACTTTTTCTTCTCCCCCCCCCCCCCACCCCCCCTCCCTGCAAAATCTGCTTAGGTATGTGTGTTTGTAGTGTAACTGAAGGGCCTATTAATAGTTATTTTGGGAATCACTGATCATTTTTGCATCATTTCCTTTATTGGTCATAAAGTAAAGTGGTCAATTAACTAGTCTGCTGTATTAGGAGTTCTTGGATATACTTAATATTTCATTTGAATAACTTGTTTTTTCCAGCATGGTAAACTTTGCCATGAGGAATGAAATTGGCCTGCTCGGTTAACTTGATTGTGATGCTTGTGTGCATGAGATTGTTTTCTAGTAATTATTACTCTAAACAGTAGTTATTCTCATCAAGTTGATTAGGAAACTGTGAAATGGAATTGGCGAGCATGTCCATAAAGTGACTTGGTCAAATTGATGATGACTCATGCTGTAGTAATCAAAGGTTATTCTTCACCTCCAGGGTATAATTAATGCGCATTTATATGCTTGATTATTCCACTCTATATGGTGTCGTTTTACATTATTATGAATGCATCGTGTTGATTGCATGAACTTGTCATAGTCTGTTCATGTTTCTGGTGTCATATGATAGAGATATTGGAACTATTTTAGCTTATTATTATGATTTGTGGTGGGTGGG
>JAOXNR010054311.1:0-12765 GCA_028571225.1 Parsonsia alboflavescens | reverse complement strand
TACGAAAAGACCCCAAAAGTTTCTAAAAATTATAGAAAACTGGAAAAAGGCCCAAAAGTCCATCAAGATGACCCCGATTGGCCAAAAAAAGGTCTTGGTCACAACTTTGTGGTGAGTCTGCTCACAGGACAGTCTTGGATCGACCCGTCAAATTTGAGCCCATTCTGATACTCCCACAACTTTTTGATTTTTCAGATTCGGCCAAAAAAAACTTTTCCGATCAACTCCGATTTCCTTGAAACTTCTCTTGTAGCCTCTTGGACCTACATGGGCCCTCCTGAATATCTTCGTGGGCCAGCTCTGCGTCAGTTTCCGACTTCAAAGAATTGTTACAAATATAATGAGATAAGGGCACTCAAAAGTAAACTCCAGGTCACTCCAAAACCGTGATGATGTTAGTCACTGCAACCTGAGAAAAAGGTAGAGATGGTCACCGATGGTGGCCCGTGCCTAGGGAAGAGCTCCAATGCCTAAGTCAATATTTTCAGAGTAATCGAGTGCAATTAATTCTCAAAAAGACTGTTCTTTTTGTCTGTAGATTGATTATGAATTGATTATATAGAAAGAAATCAATTACCTCTCCGATTAGGGCTCTGATTTTAAGTAACAGTAGGCAATTAGGACAGTTGTGAGATCATAGAATCCCGCCAACTACTTCTAGAATTATGAAGTTTCCCTTGGTTGGGATATCTTGCCATTCACGTCTCTATTGAGAGTTGTGAGCTCACTAACCAACCTCTAGACCAACTTTGTGACCTTTCCGTGGATGTCGAGGGTCTCGACTGTCTCTTCTGGGAGGTTGCATTGAGTGATTGCCGGCTCATAGGGGATGTTAGGAGTCGTGCAGAATTATTCTTGGCATGGAAGATGTATGAGACGAGTTGGGAGTTACTAGATTGAGGGTTGTGGTCTAGTGGTATCTCTCTCGGGCTCATGTAAGAGGTCGATGACCTTGAAGGTCGGTGGTAGCAGATCGTTGCCCACCTAACCTTGTTGACTTTGTGAGTTAAATATTGAAGGTTGGAGCCTTGGGCCCATTTGGGTTGACTTCTTTTTGGGTCCTGGCCATTTATGTTGACTTGTCCGAGTTGTATCCGTTTGCCCCCATTTAGGCCCAGCGAGCTCAAAGGTCGTGGTGCCTAAATTACTGTCTTGAAGTCATGACCTTCGAGAGGTTGTGCAATTTCATTCTGCAACGGCTAGCTTTGGGATACCTTGCCATTCTTGTCTTTTGTAGAGATGTGCAAGCTTGCTAACAAATTTTCAGCCTCAGGCATTGTGTTAGGAGTTTCGCACATTTCGTCGGGGCATGGAAGGTATATGAGACAGATTGGGAGTTACTAGGTCGTAGACTGACTTCTGGTGGTACCTTTTCTGTGCTCATGTCATAGGTCCATGACCTAGGAGGTCGGTGGTAGCAGGTCTCTGCCCATCTATTCCTCAGGACTTGTAGGTCTGACTTTCAGGTATTAGGAATTACCATCTCTAAGTCGAGAGTCTGGCTTTCTAGTATTAGGAATTACCATCTCCAAGTCGGGAGTCTGACTTTCAAGTATTAGGAATTACCATATCCAAGTCAGGACCCTTGAAGGGTCGAGCCGTTTCATTCTGTGACTTCTATTTCTGGAAGAAGACATGTCTCCTTAGTTTTGGAGAGCTAATAATCCAGTTTAGATGTTGAAAGTCGCCCTGTCTCAATTTTGGGAAGAACTGAACCGTTTCCAGTTCTAGAAGATTGCCTTGTTTCAAGTTTGGGGAGAACTGAACCGCTTCCAGTTTTAGAAGGTTGCCTTGCTTAATTTCGGAAGAAAATGAGTATTTTCCCTGCTCATTGGCTTCTGCCCAGTGACTCAATAGGTTTCTTATCTCATTTAAATCAAAAGTCTTTCAAAGGTTTCAGAATTTGCTTAGACTTTTCCGCATTCTTCCTGCTCTTGCTCTGAACCCCCTTCTATTTTTTTTTTCTTTTTTCTGTTCCAGCAATTTCATAGAGATGTCTTCCACTTCAGTTGTTATGTCTCCTCTTGGAGTCGATATGGTCAATGGGATTTTTTTATTTTCCTCTAGTCTTGGTCCAGGCTCCTCTTGTAACGAGCCGGGTTTATGACTTGTCTGAGGTAGAGGCTAGGTCTATGTCTTCTTCCTTGAACCTTGCGGATGTCATTGAGATTGGCAGAGAAATGAAGCTGGTGAGGGGCGACATTGTCGCCACTTTTGAGGACGAACGTCCTTACAGCAAGCATGACGTCCTCTATCTTTCTATCCTTTGGGAAGGGATTCTGTTTCTTTTTCTTTACTATTTGCTTCTCGATATTGTTTTCTTCTGGGATGTTAATATAACTTAGCTCATCCCGAAATCCCATCGGATTGTGATCACTTTTATAGCGACTTGACATCTTTACAGAGTTTCCATTTCTTTGGAGCTCTTTAGGTGTTTTTATAGGTTAAGAGTCTCCACAACCTCCAAATCCTCTAAAAGGTACCTCCGATTTGACCACTGATATGAGTTAGCTGGCCCCTTTCAGTCCTTAGTAGGAGAATGGAAATCACACATTTTTTTGGCTCGTCTTTCGAATATTGACCTGACCAATGATTAGATTGAACATAGGGACTTCTTGATGGGTTGGCTAACTCTAATAGAGCTAAGATTGGATCCACTTCCTTTGTCTAGTCAGAGTCTTTTCTTCATGCTACTGGACTAGGGAGAGGAATGATGTGCAACCTCTCTTCAGTTAGGATAAGCTTGGGGATAACTAATTCTGGTAGGGAACTTTCCTGATTTTGGTTGCCTCATTTTGTAATTATGTGCTAACTGCTTCTCCTTTTTGTTTTAGCAGTAATGAGGGATGTATTCTGGCTCTACAGGTCATGTTCCTATCATGGCTCCTGTTGGCGGAGTTGAGGGTACCGTAGTCTAGCTCCCCAGGTCTACTCCTTCCTTAGCTCCTATTGGCAGAGTTGGGGATACTGCTGGTGCTTCCTCCCTTGCTACTGCTGTTCCAGCCCTAATTGTTGAAATTTTTGTTCCTTGGATTCCTTGGACTCGGGTTACTGTGATGTTTGGGATGACTCCCTCGGACCAACTAATAGAGATCTCAACCTCATCCTCTTCTCCTTCTTCCTCGACAATAGGGAAAATTCCTCCATTTGTAATAGAATAGGATTTTGAGTATTTAACTCTTTATATTTCTACACTGTACTGAATATTTCAGAGGTCTGCTTGTGGCTTTTGCTTTTGTAACAGCTTTGTTTGCATTTTTCTGCTTAGTATTCTGTTTTTGGTTTGGCACTTTGAACTTGAGGCAAATGACACAAAGTGAAATCTTGATAAGCTTAAACTTATCTTTTATTCATGTCTTTGGTCAAACTAAGCCTAGGTGATTGCTGGGGCCTCGTTGCATTTCAGTGAGGTCCTTTAGGATAGTTTCTAGCTGAATTTATGAGTCTGTGAGGTCTACAATGTCTGAGTAGCTTTAGGCATAGAATTTCTTTGGATGGCAAATGTTCCAAGGTCTTACAAGTTGTCTTCCTTCTAGATCAACGAGCTTATAGCTCCCTCCTTTGTGAACTTCTTGGACTATATAAGGTCCTTCCCAACATTCTTGCAACTTGGTCAATTGACCTTGTTTGCTAACATCTGACCTTTTGAGGGCCATTTCCTCAGCTGTGAAATGCCTTGTTTTCACTCTTTTGTTGAAAAAATTTGTGACTTGCCTTTTGTAGATTCTCTCTGCTTCCATTGCTTTGTTTCTGACCTCTTCAAGGATGTTGAGGTCTGCCCTTATCTCCCCTCATTTAAGACTGAATTATATTCAGTCAGTCTTAGAGACTTTATTCCAACCTCGACTGGCATCATTGTTTTTGCACCAAAGCACAGGTTGAATGGTGTTTCTCCAGTAGCTTTTCTAGGGGTTGTTTTGTATGCCCATAGAATGCTTGGAATTTCATCCGGCCATGTAGGTTTGCTATCCTCTTTCTCAGCTCGGTGAGTGGTTTCTTGAGTCCTTCCAGAATAGTTCTGTTGGTGACCTCAGCAAGCCCATTAGCTTGGAGTTGAGCTACAAAGGTCAGCCTCTGTTCAATGTTCAAATTTTTGCAAAATGTTTTGAATGGGTCACCGTTGAACTGTCTTCCATTGTTTGAAATTATAGCTTGGGGAATCCTAAACCTGCACACAATGTTTTTCCATACAAAAGTCTGGACTTTTGTATATGAAATGGCTGCCATTGGCTCTACTTCAACTCATCTAGTGAAGTACTCCATGACAACGATTAGGAACTGAACACCACCCACTCCTTTCGGGAAAGGTCCTAGAATGTCAATACCCTAAATATCAAAAGGTACTGATGCATTGATGGATTGATACCTTGTTGGTGGCACGTGTGATTTGTTCCCATGCAACTGGTTGCTAATGCATTTCTGTATGTTCTTCTCAATGTTTGAAACCATTGAGGGCCAATAATAGAATGTTCTTAGTATTTTCTTGGCAACGGTCTATACTCTTATCTGTGATGCATATATCCTATTGTGTACCTCTTCAATGAAGTATTGTCCCTCTCTTTGATTTAGACATTTGAGTAATGGCCAAGTTAATGACCTCTTGTATACCTCGTTATCTCCTATTAGGACGTAGCGAGGTGACCATTTCGCACTTGGTGAGCTTCTTTTGGGTCTTGTAGGAGGTCGCCATCCTTGAGGAATTTGTAGATTGGATATCTCCAGTCTGCTTGATCCTCTATAACTTTGCTTTCGTATTAGTTTATGCTGGGAGAGTGCAATTGTTCCACCAGTAGCTCTGCCTTAGTCCCTGCTTTCTCTCGATAGACTTTAGATAGTGCATTTGCTTCTGTATTGTGTTCTTCGGGTATTTGCTCGATGAGGAAATGCTCAAGTTTAGATGTGATATCCCTTACTCTTTTGAGATATTTGATCATGATGTCCTCCCTAGCTTCGTATTCTCTAGCAACCTAGTTGGACTTGTAGTTTCTGCACTTTCAGAGCTCTTATAAGCCTTAGACCTGCTAAGAGAGCTTCATATTTGGATTCATTATTCGAGGTGGGGATGTTGTACTTCACAGAGTAAGGGATTCTCACTTCCTCATGGCTGATTAGTACTATTCTTGCACCTGAATCTTCTTTTTCCATGGAACCATCTGTATATATTGTCCAGACGTTACTTTCATAGGTGCTTGTGAGCTCCAGTGGAGCCATTGTGCATTCTTCTACAAGGTTTGAGAGATCTTGAGCTTTGATTACTTTCCTTGGCTCAGATTTTATTTGATTTCCTGAGAGCACGAGAGACGACTTCATTGTTCTGCCCGATAGCTTAGTTTGGCTAGACCTTGTTTCAAGCGTAAATTGGTTAATACTCTTATTGGGTAAGCTTCAAAATATGGCTTTAATTTCCTCGAGGTAATAATAATGAGGTACAAAAATTTTTCGAGGTCCAAATGTATAACTTCGGGACCTCTGAGCAATCGGCTTACATAATAAATGGGGAATTGTAAACCTAACCTTTCTATCAGTAGCATTGAGCTGACTGCCTTTTCTGTTGCGGTGAGGTACATCAGAATTTCCTCCCTCGACCTCGGAGAGACAAGCTGAGGTGGTTTTCCAATGAACTCTTTCAATTTGTCAAAAGTTGCTTGACAATCCTCAGTCCACTGGAGGTCGTTTGGCCTTTTTATGACATCATAGAATCTTTCTCCTTGTCTGCCATTTTACTGATAAAGCGTCCCAGCGCTACCATCTTTCCTGTCAAGCTTTGGACTTCTTTGATGTTCCGAGGGAGTTTCATGTCTATCAGTGCCTTGATTTTGTCCAGATTGGCATCAATGCCTCACTTCAATATCATGAAGCCTAGGAATTTCGCTGTTGAAACTCCAAAGGTGCATTTTTCTAGGTTGAGCTTCATATGGTTGGATTTCAGGGTCAAGAAAGTCTCCCTGATGTTAAAATCTTCAGAGGTGTTAGACTTGATTAAAAGTGGACTTCGCGTCACCCCAAAATATTGATGACTTCAGTCACTGCAACCTGATAAAAAGGTAGAAATGGTCACCAGAGGTGGGCTATACCCAGGGAAGAGCTCCAATGCCTATGTCAGTATTCTGAGAGTAATCAAGTGTAATTAATTTTCAAAGAGATTGCTTTCTTTTGTCTGTAGACTGATTATGAATTGATTATATAGAAAGCAATCAATTTCCTCTCTAATTAGGGCTTTGCTTTTACGTAACAGTAGGCAATTAGGATAGTTGTGAGATCATAGAATCCCGCCAATTGCTCCTAGAATCGTGGAGTTTCCCTTGGTTGGGATATCTTGCCATTCACCTCTCTATCGAGAGCTGCGAGCTTGCTAACCGACCTCTAGACTAACTTCGCGACCTGTCCGTAGACGTCAAGGGTCTCGACTGTCTCTTCTGGGAGGTGGTGCTATGTGATAGCAAGCTCATGGGGGATGTTAGGAGTTGTGCACAATTAGTCGTGGCATGGAAGATGTATGAGACGAGTTGGGAGTTACTAGGTCGAGGGTCGTGGTCTGGTGATACCTCTCTCGAGCTCATCTAGGAGGTTGGTGGTAGCAGGTCGCTGCCCACCTAACTTTGTTGACTTTGTGAGTCTGACTTTCAGGTATTGAAGATTGGAGCCTTGGACCCATTTGGGTTGACTTTTGTTTGGGTCTTGGCCATTTATGTTGACTTGTCTAGGTCGTATATGTTTCTCTCATAAAAAATATTTAAAAATTTTAGTGAATCAAAATTTTGTTTGAATAATATAACATAAAAAAAAAAAATTCTAAAGGAAGAATATTGTGCTGGTTTATATTTTCTTCTGAAAATATAGAAAGATCAAGAGGAAAGTTAAAAGGTATTTGTTTTTTTTAAAAAATTTTTTTGTGATTTTGATTTGGTTGAACAACACTCTTTATAGAATTGTATACAATTTTTTTGACAAAATACACAACTCTTCTAGGTAATGATGGCTTAATCATAATTTACAAAAGATAACCTTTCAATTGACACGTCTTTATGAAATATAAAATTTACATTAATTGAATATGAAAAATATGAAGGATTATGTATTAAAGATTACATTCATTAAAAATGAAAGTTATATTCATTGAATATTCAAGACTATTTTCATTGTATTTTTTTTTTTCATTAATAAAGGAAACAAAATAGGTGGCTGCTTGAAATTGTAAGATTTAAAATTTTTTGATCCCTCTTTGATTTTGGGGTATATCTTATTTGAAAAGATATAGCAAGCATAGAAACTCGTTAGCTATGCAATAGAAAAAAGAAATGGAAAAAAAAGAAAGACTTTTGCTCATCTGGTCCCTTATTAGGGTTAAATTATAGTGATCTCACTTTTTTTTTCTACCACTATGGTCCCTAACATATTAAGCGCAATCGTCATGGTCGAAACCAGCAATTTATAACAACGCATATGGCTGAACTTGTCATGTGACCGATGCAAGAAAAGTTTAAAGGTGCTAATATGTCTGATGGAGCTCAGAAGTAGCCTCCGGGTCACCCCAAACCGCAATGACGTTAGTGATCAAAACCTGAGAAGAAAGGCAGTAGGTCACCGGAGTGGGCTATCACCTGGGAAAGAGCTTCGATGAATAAGTTAGTATTTTGAGAGAGTAATCTTGTGTAATTAACTGATTATAATTGTCCTTGTTCATAGACTTATTATAATTTGATTATATATTAAGATGAAGTAAGTTACCTTTTTGATTAGGTGTCTTCGATTACGTGACAGTAGCAATTAGGATAATTGTGAGATCATATCATATCACTCGAATTGCTCCTAGAATCATGGAGTTTCCCTTGGTTTGGATATCTAGCCATTCACGTCTCTAGTCGAGAGCTACAAGCTCACTAACCAACCTTTAGAGCAACTTCACGACCTACTCGTGGATGTCGAAGGTCTCGACTATCTCTTTCGAGAGGTTGCGGCGAGTGATTGTAGGCTCATGGGGGATGTTAGGAGTCTCTCACAGTTGGTTGCAGCAATGAAGATGTATGAGGCAGATTGGAGTTGATCGGATCGAAGTTGTGGTCTCGTAAGACCTCTCATGAGCTCATTTAGGAGGTTAGTGACTTGGGAGGTCGGTGGTAGCAGGTCATTGCCCACCTTTCGTCATTGACTTCATGAGTCTGACTTTCAGGTGTTGAGGGTTGGGGCCTTGAGCCCATTTGGGTTGACTTTGTCCGAGTGGTGCCTGTTTAGGTTGATTTTTCCCGGTCATGCCTGTTTCTCCCATCACTACCCCGCCTTAGGCCCAGCGAGTTGAAAGGTCGTGGTGCCTAAATTAGCATCTTTAAGTCACGACCTCTGAAGGGTCGCGTTGTTTTCTTTATAACGGTTAGTTTTTGGGAGGAGATGTGCCTTATTAGTTTTAGCAGTTACCTTAGTTCCAGGAGTACTGGATCCTTTTCGGCAATCGAAGGGACTCCTTATGTCCTATAAATTAGGATTCCCTTGAAGATTTTAGCACTTACCTAAACTCTTCTGATTTGCGGATTTTCTGCTTATAAAGCTTTATGCAGTACTCAGATTTTTTGCTTACAAAGCTTTCTGCAGTACTCTCTGCTTTTTTCTCAAGTTTTCTCTTATCTCTCTGTCAGGCAAGTGAACCAGTGCCCAGAACAATTCCCTTCCTAATTCTCAAAGGAAATTTCAATGAGGGAGTTCTTATTTTCCTTTTATTGCTTTTCTGAAAATTTTTCACCTCTTGAGTAGAAAGATGTCTTCCTTCTTTTCTGTGTCTAGCACCCAATCTCTCCGTTCTGGACAAGTAGAACACCCCCTATTGACCTGGAGAACGGGGTATTTTATTTTCCCCTAACTTTCGTGAGAGCTCCCCTAATCAAGAGTAATTCCTATAGGCTTTCCGAGTTAGAGGTCATCTCCACACCCTCTGCTTTAGATCCCATTGATATTTTTGAAATTAGTGGGGAGAAGGGGTTGGAAAGAGGCAGCATTTTGCTGAAGAGGGTGAGGGTGCTTGTAGTTGCCATGCTGGACACATAGTCCTCTACGTCACTAGCCTTAGAGGGGGTATTCTTTTGCCCTTTTTGCATCCCATGTTTCTAGACATAGCTTATTTTTGGGGTTTTCCTATTGCCCAGCTTGTCCCAAATTACATTCCAATTGCTCAGCTTGTCCCTGCTTTTCCAGTTTCCCTGGGGCTTTTTAGGAACTTCTTTAGAGGATTGGAAAAATCTTTTCTTTTTTTGCTAGACTTCCAAAGAACACCTAAGGGGTACCTCTAGTTGGTAGGTAATTTCTAGTTCTCTGTGGGGGATTGGAAAAATCTTTTCTTTTTTGGCTGGACTTCCAAATAATTTGACTTGGTTCGAACCTTATCCGGACTAGAATATGGGTCAATCTTTCATCAACGAGCTCCCTGACCTGACAAGCGAGTAGTTGAGGCATAGAGCTATCTAGATTGATGTAGATAATGTTAGGGTCGGATGTAGTCTACCAACCTAGCCCATCACTTTCCGTCACCCTAGTCCAGCAAATTGCGACCTCCCCTCCACCAAGAGAGCTATGGGGATTCCCCTTCTAGGTAGGGTGCTTTCTCTGTTTTACTGTTTGCCTTTAATGAATCCTTTCCATTCCTTTGTGTACTAACAGTTTCTCTTTTGTTTTCTCAACAATGAGGACCACCTCCTGGTTTTTGAAGTCTACTCCTAAACGAGCTCCTGGTGGCAGAGTTGGGGGCACTGCTGGAGCCTCCTCTGCTGCTGCTGCTACCCCTGTTATTGCTCCAGTGAAGATTCCAATTCCACAACCTAAGGGAAAGTAGGTAGCTATGGCTGATAGGACCCTGACTGCTAGGAAGCGGAGTGTTGATGTCGGTGCCTTGTAGGCCTCAGAGAGGCCTTCAGAGATTACTATCTCCTCTTCCTCCCCCTCTTCTCAGTTTGTTGTTTCTAAGAAAGGAGCCCCTCCATCCTCCTCGGGTAAGGGGAAGGCTATGGTCCATGGCTGCTCGATCGAGGAGGTCACAGCTACATTGAAGATGCTAGGGAATGCCTCCCTGGCCACCCACACTGCCGAAGGGATTACCCGGTGAGTCCTTGACCTGGCGATTGAGTCCTCGAACTCTTTGTTTCAATGGCCACACTCCCAGTCAATTTTTATGGAGTGTGTGCCCCCAATTCACCTTGAGATATGCCGGCAACTCATTGATGATGAACTGGACATGTTCACAGCCTCCCTCCATACTGCTGTAAGTTTTCTCAAACCTTCTTTTATTTTTACAGTTGATTCTATTTTTGACTTGTCTGTATTTCTAACCTGCTGTTTTCTTTGTTGCAGAAGCATTTCTTTCTTGGTGAGCGGTTGAGGAAGCAGGCCGAGAAGGCCAAGAAAGATCAGGAGTTCACCATCTTGATCTTGAAGCTTCGGGAGGATAAAGCTCGCCTGGAGAAGTGGAAGGTTAACCTTGAGGCCTCTACCAAAAAGGCTAATGCTTCTTGTACTAACATGTTTAACCTTTTGCAAGAATGCAAGAAAGAGATTGGAGAGGTTAGTGCTGAGAAGCAGGGTATGCCTTCTGCTCTGGGGGAGGCTGAACCAAAGAATGAGCAGCTACTTGAGGTCAGTAATCAGCAAAAGGAAAGCATTCTGGAGCTTGAAGGCAGGTCGGGGGACCTCCAAGGCATTTTTGATGATGATGGCACCCTGTCTTTTGCCAAAATTGAAGGGGTTCCTGCTTTCCAAGAGTATGTCGAGCCCATCCTCCGTCCTCAACTCTTTGGGCTTTATGTGGACATGATTGATAAGCCATGAGAGCTTAATGGGGACTTGAAGACCGACCCCGAGGTCCATGAAGGGTTATATCACCCCGATGCTGCAGCCCCATTGCCCTGGGAGAAGGAGGACCATGATGCAGCCTCTCAGGTTTAGGTTGTTGCTGCCAAGGTTGGCCAAGCTGAGGAGGGCCCCTCTATGGGGAAAGAGCCCATGGTTGAGCTTCTTGGAGTCGAGACAGTTGGGAGGGAGATTCTTGACATCCCTCCTATGGCATTTGCTCGGCCTGAAGGTACTACTATTTCTAGCTAAGGTGATTTGGTTACTCATTATCCCTTTCACCCCTTGCACATTAACTTTGATGAGGTACTTGATATTTTTTTGAGCTTTTTGCCTATCTTTAGGTAGATCCCCATTTGTGGATGCTAACTGTTATCTTGCAGGACCCTCAAGCATCGCCGGCTAGGAAGTAACTGCAGGAGGGGAGGCCTTGCCGAGCCCACTGGACGTTCCAAAGGATGACGATAATGATGAGCCCCTTATTCACCTCAAGCGGAGGAGGTAGTTGAAGAGTCCCAAGGATGGCAAAGAAGACTGGATTTTTTACGGTCTCCCTTCTTTGCAATTTTGAATATTCAATCCTTTATACTTCTGCATTGTACTGAATATTCTGCTCAGAGGTCTGTTTGTGGCCTCCTATTTTTATATCAACTTGATTTCTTCCTCGAGTTTCTTGTCTTTGCTTTAGTGGTTTAAGCATAATAATCTGAAGTAGCTTCAAATCTAACGCAAATAACATGAAGTCAAATCTCAATAAGCTCTGAAAAAAAGAACTTATCTTTTATTCATGCCTCGTTCAAATTAAACTGAAGTGGCTGCTGATTTCATCTCGTTGCTCAGCAAGCTCCTTTCAAACAATTTTTCGAGCTCTCTAGCAAATCTGCTTGGTCTAAGAAGTTCTTAGAAGCCTTAGGCATAGAATTTCTTTAGATGGCAAATATCCCAAGGTCTTAGGAGTTGTCTTCCTTCGAGATTAGTGAGCTTATAGCTTCCTCCTTTGTGGACCTCTTGGATTGTGTACCCAACTTTCTTGTGGCTTGGCCAGTCGTTTTTGTTTCCCAACGTTTGACCTTTTGAGGACCATTTCTCTAAATGTGAAATGTTTTTCTTTCACCTTTTAGTTGAAAAAATTTGTAATTTGCCTTTTGTACCTTCTATCGGCTTCCATTGCTTTGTTTCTAACTTCTTCAAGGAGGTCGAGGTTTGCCCTTCTCTCCCCCTCGTCTAAGATTGAATCATATTCGGTCAGTCTCAAGGTTTTCATTCCAACCTCGATGAGGATTATTGCCTCTGCACCAAAGCATAGATTGAATGGTGTTTCTCCAGTACCTTTCCTATGTGTGGTATAGTATACCCACAGAATGCTTGGAATTTCGTCTGGCCTTCTCGAGCTTAGTGAGTCTTCTTTTAAGACCTTCCAAGATGGTTCTATTTGTGACTTCAGCTAGTCCATTTGCTTGGGGATAAGCTACAGAGTTCAATGTCTGTTCAATATTCAAGTTTTCACAAAAAGTCTTGAATGGTTTGCCAATGAATTGTCACCCATTGTCCGAGATAATAGCTCAGGGTATCCCAAATCTACATACAATGTTTCTTCATACAAAGGATTGGAGTTTTGGTGATGAAATTGTTGCCATCGGCTCAGCTGTAACTCATCTGGTGAAGTACTCTAGAACAACAATTAGAAATTGGACACCCCCCGCTCATTTTGGGAAGGGCCCTAATATATCAATACCCCAGATGTCAAAAAGTACCGATGCACTAATGGATTGATACGTTGTTAGCGGCACATGTGATTTATTTCCGTTCATGATGAGGTAATAAAATAACTAGTTTTATATAATTTTTAATGAATTATTTGTTGATAATTCTAGTTATTTTATGCCAATTTGTGGAATATTTTTACTCCCATATTTATTTCTTTGATTGCAGAAATTT
>JAOXNR010054310.1:0-12765 GCA_028571225.1 Parsonsia alboflavescens | reverse complement strand
TTGATCCAGCATGTCATCAAGTCTCGGAATTGGAAAACGATACTTGATGGTGATTCGATTTATTGCACGGCTATCTACGCACATCCTCCAACTTTCATCCTTCTTTGGCACCAACAAAGCTGGTACGACACAAGGACTGACACTCTCCCGGATGTTCCCCTTATCAAACAGCTCGTTCACTTGGCGCCTCAATTCTTCATGCTATTGTGGAGATAGGTGGTAATGCGCCTAGTTTGGTAGGACCGCTCCCGGAACCAAATCAATCTGGTGCTGAATATCACGCATTGGGGGTAATCTTGGTGGCAACTCCTTTGGTAGTAAGTCATCGAATTCCATCAAGACTTCTTTCACCTTTTCCGGAATTTTCACCTCTTCTTTCTGCTCTGCTAATCCAGCCACTGTGGCTGAAACCAAAGCAAAACAAACCTCAGCTTCACCAGCCTCTGCCTAACCTTTACCTAACCTCTGCCTCAAACTCCTTGCGGGGCACACAAATAATAGCCTTCTTTCCTTCTGCAAAAGAATCCCACATTGGTTGCAATACCACCTTCTTGCCTCCTTTGTTAATGGTATAGCAGTGCATAAATCCGTCATATAGCACCTTGTTGTCATACTACCTTGGTCGCCCTAGCAGTAGGTGTGCAACATCCATAGGCACCACATCACAATAAATCACACAAGTATACTACGGCCCAGTCGAGAATTTGACCCTGCATCTCTGATCTACCCACACTTCTGTTTCTTTGTTCAACCATCCGAGTTTGTAGGGCTCAATATGTGGCTCCGTCTTCAAATTTAGTTTCTGAGCAGCTTCTTGTGAAATTACGTTTTCACAACTTCCCGTGTCTATGATTACTTTGCTGACTTTCCCTCCAATGGTACAACGGGTACTAAAAATATTCCGACATCGCCAATCTTCATCAGCCCGCAGAGCTAAACAAAATCGACGTAAAACCAAGCTCTCTCCTCTTACATCCTCTGGTGCTACGACGTACTCTTCCCCCTCTACCACCTCAGCATCTTCGAATTCGCCGACATACTCATCTGCGATTCCTTCCTGGATCAACAATTGCGACTTTAGCCGGGGACATTCATAAGCATAATGACATTGGCACCGGTGGCAGATGATATTTGCTTTGTTAACTAGTGGACGCCTCTGCTGCGGCCCTAGTCCCTAGCTCGACTGCCCCCTTCCCTGGCTCAACTGCCCTGAACTTCGTCACTGTTGAGTAGCCGGATTGAAAACCTTTGACGAAGAAGATGACGCTGGGCTGTTTGCCATCGGATTCCGCGAAAGAGTAGGCTATCCTCTACCGAATGTTACTCCCCTGGTGCTAGCTCGCATCAAGCTCTCTTCCACCACTCTCGCCTTTATCTGTACATCCGTAACGTTACTGAAAGAATGCACTTGTAGGGCGTCCTGGATGGCTGGTCGGAGGCCATGTAAATAACGGGCTACAAGTTGCTCCAGCCGGTGAAATTCCAACGTATATTCTTCTACACTTTTCGTCCCTTGTGTCAGACTCTGTAAATTTCGAAACAAGGTCTGACGATAATTGAATGGTAAAAACTCCTGCTGCATCTTTCTCTTCAGTTCGTTCCAATCATCCAAAGCAGGCATCCCATTCAAATATCACTGATACTGAAAAGACTGCCACCATGCTGTGGCTCTATCTTTGAATATGATCGTGACCAGCCCTACCTTCTTATCCTCAGGGACTTCTCTTAATGAGAACAGGTCATCCACGGTGCCCAACCAATCCAAAAATTCTTCCGGCTCCAAACTCCCGACAAACTGCGGAATCTCAACTTTAATTCTTGAATCCCATCGCGGCACGTGATCGACCCTAGCCGCCACCCCTGGATTCCCATGATCGCCTCTCCCTATGCAGCCGCCATCACACCCTTCAACGCCGCCGCCGCTGCCGCCGTGTACTGTTGGCCCTCCAACGGGTTGCTCAACATTCTGCTCTGTTGGCGGATTCGCGGCTGTCATTCGATGCAGCATCTGATGAAGAATTTGCCTACTGGTCCTGTCGCTGATCCTGTTGATCCTGATGCTCAATAAGTCGCTGCATCTCCCATTCGTGTTCTACTCGGCTGCTGCGCAATTCTTCCAAAATCGTGGCTATGGTTGGATCAACTCCTGACATCGTAGATCTTGTCTCTGATACCAATTGACGCAAAACGGAAATTATGGTGGGAAAATTAAAACCTTAACCTACTTGTCGTTTTGGTTAGTGATGCTAACTCAAACATATCTATTAGGTTTTATCTTGTGTTTTGTCATGGCAGTTTTTTTGTGATTTGTGTTAGGTTTGTGTACATATGAAAGGTCTAGGTATGCTTATGTTAACATGTGAGGGGTATAAATCTGGAGTTGATGCCAAAGTTTTGTTTTTTGTGTTTCTATAATGCCAAGGTTTTATGTTCTCCATTGAACTTGATGCCTAAGTTGATGCCAAAGTTGGGATGACTAAGTTGATGCCAAAGTTTGGATTTCTGTGTTTCTGATTTAAATTGCTGCATAACTAGGCTTCTGTGATGCCAAGGATTTTGCTATGTTTCTGTAATGCCAAAGTTTTATGTTTTATATTAAACTTGACACCAGAGTTTTATGTTTTATATTAAACTTGACACTAGAGTTAGGATGCCTAAGTTGATGCCACAGTTTGGATTTCTATGTTTCTGTTTAAAATTGTTATATATCTTGGCTTCTATGATGCTACAGATTTGCTATATTTCTGTGATGCCAAAGTTTTATGTTCTATATTAAACTCGATACCTAAGTTGATGCCAATGTTTGGATGCCTAAGTTGATGCCTTCTATGTTTTTGTTTAGAATTGCTATATATCTTGGCATCTGTGATGCCAAAGATTTGCTATGTTTCTATGATGCCAAAGTGTTATGTTCTATATTAAGCTTGATGCCTATGTTTATGTATAAATGTTTCTATTTTAAACTGCTAAAGAAACTTGGTTTTAGTTTTCGTTTCTTGTTTCTATGCCAAAGTTGCATTAAACTTGATGAGGAGGAGAAACTTGATATGAAGTTCACTGATGAAGTTGGTTTTGCTCTTGGCTTTGTGTTATTTTACAGGGATGTTTTGGCTAAAGTTCGGAAGTGCATAAGGCAGTTTATAAATACAACTCTTAGAGAGAGTTAGACACTTTCTTCATTGTAGATATAGCTAGTATGGTATTCTCTCTTATTTTGTTCTATGTATTTTGTCAAATTTGTACTAAGGATTTTTAAGTTCTTGGATGATTGTTCATATGTTAAATATGCAAAATTAACTATTCTCGTTTGGAGTTGATTTACACATCAAAACTGAATCTATAGTCCAATAATTTCAAATTTAAACATCACTTTTAAAATTAACTGCAAAAATTTTTCAAAATATTTTCTACGATGGTTATATAGTCATGGTAAATAAATCTAAACCTTATGTGACTCGACAAAATTCAAGGTTGTTGATAGAAATAAACTTATATACAATGTCCAATAGACCATCGTTTTAGGGTTTTATACTACGTAGTATTCATTAGTTTATATGACAAAATATACATTTTATATGGCCGCTACAAAGCAGCTAGGACTTTTATACGACGTTTCTATAGCCGTCACATAAAAGAGATATACACCACTAGTCCTTTTCCCCTCAGATATGGTCATCCTATAAAAGAGATATACATGATCTTTTATACGACGATATATACCACGATTCGTAGTAAAAAAAAATTTTACTTTTCCATTTTTTTTTTATCATAGTAAATATGGTCATATATAATATACACGATGGTTATTTCATCTTGAGTTTTTTTTTCCATGCTTCCATTTTCGTCGGTTCAAAAACCGTCGTGTGGCCGTCGCATATGCTATACACTATGGCTTTCTCTTTGTATACGATGGCCCTATGATCGCCATATATAAGGTTGTTTCTGCTAGTGATGTCCACCTCCTGAAATGAAAGCTAGCAAGCAGGCCAAAGAAAATAAGGAAGGAAAAATAGGACAAAGAGGATTGAAGGGTTCATACCTCTCAACATCCTGTGTAGTGATGTCAACCTCCTGAAATGAAAGCTAGCAAGCAGGCCAAAGAAAATAAGGAAGGAAAAATAGGACAAGGAGGATTGAAGGGTTCATACCTCTCAACATCCTATGTAGTGATGTCATTGTTGTTCTAAAGGATCAAAATGGTATAGGTGATTCGACGCCCATGAAAGGGCAAAGGTCTCACCATGGAGGATTGAATCCACATGAAAAGGACGATCAAGCGATTCATAAAGAAAGGTCACCTCCAAGAAAATAAGGTTGGCACCTTGCAGAGGGATAACTGCCCCAGTGCCAATATGAAAGAAAGGGTGATCAATATGATCATGAAGAAAACTCCCTATGTAACTCGACTCTGGAGACAAATCCACCGGTTGAAGCTGGTAATGATAGATAGCGGAGCTTGTAGAGATGTACTTTATTATGCATATTTCAAGGAAATAGGCTTCGATGATACCCACCTCACACCCTATGAGGGAATGCTTGAAGGCATCACCAACCAAAAAGTGAGAGTCAAGGGAAGCTTTGTGACCTTGGTCAAATTGGAAGCTAGTGGCCTCAAGCACAAAGAGATGGTGAATTTCTTGGTCTTAGATTTAACCTCTAACTACAATGCTATTCTTGGTGTCACATTGCAGGCAACCTTCGATATGGTGGCTTCAATCACCCAATAGAAGGAGAAGTCCTGTCGAAATGAGAAATCATAATGCTACAAAGCGACCCTAAAATCATGCTTCGACACTAGTCTCCGGTTGCAAAAGGAAGGTAAGGAAGAAGGAGACAAACCCAACCCCTGTGGAGATCTAAACCATCAAAGACCCCGCGTTGAGCTCCAGAGGGGCTCTAGAGGGTTGACAGTTCAGAAACCTAACCCACCCCAATTCTTCCTAAATAAAAAATAAAAAATACAGCCTTTCCCTTAGAGAGGTGATGCAAGTAGGAGCTGCCGAAACCAAAACCAGGCAATCTTCAAAGATCTTCTCACAGATTTGATAGCAGATGCCTCCTCTTCACTGACTGATATTTCCATCTTGGCCAACTTCTCCTTCTTGGATTTAACACGCTGGTCCATAGTTCCCAAGGCCACTTTCCTAACAACACTTCCGGATGGACTCATCTTGTAGAGAATGCTGAGATTCTTCAGAGGATTCTTCTTTAGTGGTGCTCCCTTAATCCTCCAATAGTGATCTCCCAACAAGCTTCCAGAAACAAGGAATGCGCCATTTCACAAGTGACAACCATTGCGAGAAACAATGCTGTTTTATTGGGAGCCATTGCCCCAAGGTGGCAATCCATAAAATACTTGAAGATCAATATCCCAAAAATAATTGCGAGAAAAATTGTCCCAGAGATCGCCGCTTAGTAGCCCACGAATACTTGAAAGCCCGATCGAAGGCTTGGAGATGGTAGCTCTTAATACCCGAAAGCCAGACTCGTAGCCAGAAGATGGTAATTTCTAATGCCTAAAGGCTAGACTTGAACCTATAGACGGTAATCTAGAATACCCAATGGTCATATTGGCAAGTCTCGAGGAGTGAGTGGGCAAAGACTTTCAACCACCACCCTCATAGGTTACGGACCCTGAGGTCACTGATCTCCAAATGAGCAAGACAGAGACTCACAAGACCACAACTTGCGACCTTGTGAGTTCCAATCTTGCTCGTGTACCTTCCATACCATGACCAGATATGCATGACTCTCCTTGAAGCCGAAAATTGTAAAGCCAGCTCATAGCTCTCAACTAGAGACACGAATGAAAAGGTACCCCAGAAGTTTGCAACTGTAAGAAATCGGCAGACACAGTGGTAACAATGGCTTGAATATGGTAATTTAGGCACCAGCGATCAAGGAGCTTACCAGCCTAAAGAGGGGTCATGATGGGTGAAACGGGCACGGCCCGGACTAGTCAACCTAAATGGGCAAGACTCGAACTAAAAGGTCAACCTGAATGAGGTAGAGGGCCCTGTACCTCCAATACGTAAAGTCAGATTCGGGAAGTCAACGAGGACTCGTGGCAAGCAACTCGCCACTGCCGACCTCCTAGGTCATAGACCTAGAGGTCCCTAACCTCTTAAATGAGTTCGAGCAAAGGTCTTGCAGGACCTTGACTTCGATTTGGCAAGCTGAAGTCCGAATCATAAATCTTCCATGCCACGACCACTGATGCATGACTCCTAGTCACTCCAAGGAACCAAGGGTCACTCAGCGTGACTTCACCAGAAGAGATGTTCGAGATTCTCAATGTAGTGAGCTTGCAGGTCTCACAGAGACATGAACGGTAAGATCTCTCGTCCCAGGGAAACTCTAATATCCCAAGAACAACTTATAGGACCTGATTACCGACGGCGACTTAAAAAGGAACTGAATTCCAGGAGGTAATGGATCATTCCTTCGATTACTTAAACAATAATACCCAGTTAGTCTGGGGGACAGATAAGAAAAAACTCTCTTGCTTTCTTGAGAACAATCCTTACCGGAAAACTTTCCTAAAATACTAACTTAGGCATCAAAGCTCTTCCCCTGGAGACAGCCCACTCCAGTGACCTCTCTTTCTCACCTTCTCAGGCTGCTGACAGCGGAGCTCCATCAGGATCTGCGAGCTGATCCTACCCATCAATTGGTTAACTCAAAATTGACTTCGAGACCTCCGCTGGATCATTCACTTCAAAGACGTAATCGAGGCTAAGGAGGCTGGTTCTAGATCAATCTAGTGGGTTGAAGTTTTCTGAGTTTGTAATATTAGTGAGAGACTCGATTTCATTGATGTCGAAATTTAAGAGGGGGTACAGTAATTGAATGAAAATACCCTTCTCTACTTTGATCGATTTGCATTACTCGTTGTTGACTTGGCCGGAAAATGGAATATTTTGGTGAAAAGAGGATTAAGGAGCCATATGAACCAAGTAAAAAAGATCATGGACAAAATAGATAATTTTCTTGATAATTTATTTGTGGTGAGAGGGTCTCTCATAGATAGATGCCTGAAAATGACACAATGAAAGCTATAAGTACTTTCTTGGCATAGAAAATTCCCGCACTGACCCGTTGCTTACCTGTATATTTAAAATATTATTGTTTAAAAAATTCATCTTTTTAACTCCCTTGTTTCTAAAGTATAATAACAATAATAATATTTTAAATTAAATAAATACTTAATAAATTTAAAAATTACATTACTTTAATGGGAAGAAACTAAATACAAAAAATGATCCAAAATTATGTCTGCCTTAAAAAGAAACCCATTCATATTCAATACTATTTTTAATTTAATAAATATTCAGTTAATTGAATTTTCAAGAATATTGCAATATATTAGTAAATATTAAATTTAATCTTTTATCTTAAGTCAATCTCGGTATTGTTATAAACAGATTCCACGCTTTATTGTTGTACAAACTATAATAAATTCATACGTTGAAAATTCCATGTGAGCTCCTCAGTCCTCCGCCCAAAGGGGTACCCCGAAATTCTCAAGACAGCCTTCCAAACAGCTGGGGTGGTGCCCAGCCATTATTCAAGCAAAGCAGTTAAGTTTCTGCATATTTGCAGTAGTTTTAACTTGTTGGAAAAGAATTCCTACTGTAACGCATGGAGCATTATTTTCAGCCAAGAAAGAAAGAAACGTTTATCCCTTCATTTCATCAATTCAGCAGAGGAGAGGGCTATTTTCACTGCCGGAAATGGAATTATCAATCTTCTCAACAGCCTTGGCTTCCTTTGCCTTTCCCCACATGACGGAGTAGAATCCAAAAACAATAACAATTGAACCCAACAATCTGCAAAATTATTAATTTTATCTCAATATATAATAATAATGAAGAAATTATCTGTAAATAAAGAAGCTGGGGAGAAAAGAAAAAGACAAAATTTTCAGACAACATTACTAGTTATTTCATACCTTCCAAGGTAGAAATCCTCATGCAAGAGGATAATACCTAGTACCGTTGAGATGACACTTTCAAGAGGTGGAAACATGGCAACAAAAACAGGTCCCATCCTATGCAGACACCAAGATCCTACACTATCTTGAAATGCTAAACCAAAGATTCCCTTCAAAAAAAGAAATTAATATTGCAGCAAATTTGTTTTAACATTTATAATTAACCAATCTTCATTTAAACCCATGCAAAATATATATATATATATATATATATATATTTATATATATTTATATATAGTAGTAGTAGTAGTAGTTCCTTTACCTACCGCGTAAAGTACAGAAAGATATCGCACACGAGGCAGCAAATTCCATGAAGTTGGTTCTTTTTCTATAATCAAAGAAGCAATTCCGGACATAATGGCAGAAAAGAAAAAGTAAAAGCCGATTATCATCATCTCTGCCGGGAAATGCTTAAGGATGAGTGCCTAGGCTTATATTATCACAAAAAAGAAAGAATTAAGTCATTAATTAATTATAATTCTACACGCAAACATATGCATTATATGTATAATCACCTGTACAATTACAAATGCGGAAGCAATCATACAGTCTAAAGCGATTAAGAATCCTCCGATTATCCAGTCGGCTGATTGTGGCTCGTCCACATACTGATTCTCATCAAACATTTTTGGGCCTTGGTACAGAGTTAAAATGAAAGCTCCGGTGATTTACACCACAGTTCCAACAGCTTTAGCAATTGTACTTGAGCTTCTAAAATCTGTTTTCTCCATCCTACACCCATTTCAAAGACCAACTTGTTAGTATGATTAAATTTAAAATCCTCTCCATCAACTTTTTAGATTGGAAATTAATTTAATATTGTGTATTCGACTCCATTTCAGCTTATTATTGTGTTAGGTTTATTGTTGAAAATTTTGATTCTACTTCCATGAGGAAGGGTGCACTAATCATGTGATTAAATTCAACAATCTTCTTATCCTATTTGAATAAAAAGTGCTTTTACTTATTTTTTTTTTTTAAGAAATTTTTATTATTACTAATATTTTAAGATTTGACAAATAATAATAATAGCTATATATTCCATTCGTTATAATTAAGTAAAAATTAAATGTGTATTATCAAATAAAACATTAAACACTAAACTCTTTTTAAAATAACATGAAGATGATGATGGATCAATGCAAACACCCTGATTTTCATACTCAGATAGTAGTGGTGACAGGAACCTTAAAAATTAAGGTAGCACATGCTGCTGTTTGCCTGTACTAATGTGCAATATCTTCTCCGTCGGCACAAAATATAATGCTGACTTTTGACTTATTACCAGGAATGGTATCCACCAATCAGAGCAGAGCGCTAGCGAAATTGACGGGACTCTCGTCAAACAATATCCCCAAATAAATAAAAGAGATTGCTCTAACGGATTCGTAAACAGCACCATTGACTCCTTGATCCCGAAGTATTATATGCCAATAGCCATCATCTTTTCTCATTCCTCCTTATTATATCCACAATTTTATAAATATTTTACTCATTCTTTTAAACATTTTTCCTCTTCTACTATTCTTTAAGAATTATTGGTCAATCCAATAATTAAATTATATCCTTTTAAAAATTTTGATCACTAAAGTTTTTTTTTACCTGTTTAGTTCTTAAACAATTTACAGGTTAGTCATTTTGATCCTTCTAACCGGATTCTTCAAAAGTTACACTGAAATTGGGAGTCAACGGCGAATTGACCAAAATAGAAAGGACTTTTCCATTATTACACTGTTCATGGGGTGGGAAAAAAAAAACATATTCCTATTGATGGGAGAAACGAGTATGACTCGGATAAGTCAACATAAACGGGCTGGACCCAGTCAAAAGTCAACCCAAATGGGCCCAAGGCTCCACACCTTCAATACTTGAAAGTCAAACCCACTGAAGTCAATAAAGGATAGATAAGTAGCGACCTGCTTCCGTCGACCTCCGAGGTCACCGACCACCTAAATGAGCTCGAGAGAAGCACCACTAGACCTCGGCCTACAACTTGATAACTCCCAACTCGTCTCATAAATCTTCCATGTCATGACCAACGGTACCCAACTTCTTATCACTTTCAGCAGCCCAGGATCACTCGACCCGACCTCACTAAAAGAGATGTTCGAGACTCTCAGTATCCATGGGAAGGTCGCTAACACAAACGGAACTATGGAAGGCTAATAATTCTTCCCTATAATAAACTTCACTCCAAAGTTTTCGCAGGAAAAGAAATTCATGAACAAAACGACAATGTTCTTGAAGAAACTCGGAAAGAAATGTATTATTGAACAACGTCAAAAAACAACAAAAGCTACCTTTTCAAAAGAGAAGTCATCCTTAAATAACCTAATCAAAACCTAAACCTGTTCGAAAAATTAAACCTAGGCTTATTCGGAAAAGAATAATGAAATTAAAAAAAAAACCCTAAAAAAGCAAATTACAAAAACACCCCTAAAAAGACAAAAATGCCTAAAACTCCGTTAAGACGACTCCAGATGGCCGATCACGGCATAGCAATGACTATTGATCGTTGGGCCGTTTCGTGTCACCTAGTAAAATTTGAGCCCGATTTGAGCTCGGGCCAGCTATCTCGAGAATTGTGCCCGACAACATGTAACAGGCCAAATCAGGCCCGTATTCCTTGCAGTCGATTGGACCTAAACAGACTACTCGTTGTGGGCTTGGCGGTGTAACTGGCCCCTGTTTCCCTTAGTCATTCTCCTTATCCAGCTTTGCATCAAGCTCCCCCTCTTCCGAAGAGTTTGTCCTGAAGCTCGAATTGTCTCCATGGAAACGAGACAAATGTTGCACATTGAAAACATTAGAAATACTAAGATCATCCGACAGCTCGAGCCTGTAAGCATTAGCTCCCAACTTTTCCAAAATCTGACACGGGTCGATCTTTCGGTCTCTAAGCTTATGATACGTGCCCAACAGAAATCGTTCTTTGGTCAACGTCACCCACACGAGGTCTCCAACCTCAAACTGCACATCCCTACGAGTCTGATCCACATATTCTTTATAACTGGCATAGGCGCATTCCAAGTTGGACTTGACGGTCACATGAACTTGCTGCAAATCAACCAGTTGCTCTTCAACTTTCTTGGAAGCAGTACCGGAATCTGGTATTGCAAGATCAATCAGACTCCTTGGATTCCTGCCATACACAATCTGAAAGGGGGGAATACTGAGTACACCAATTAGTCAAACAATTGAATTCAGACTCAATCTTGGGAAGAAGAGAATCCCAAGTGCCAAATGTCTTGACCTGCACTCGAAGCATATTTCCCAACATGCAGTTTACTACTTAGGTCTGCCCATCCGTCTGAGGATGATATTGAGTACTGAACTTCAATGTCATCTCCAACTTCTTCCAAAGTTCTCGCTAGAAATGGCTCATGAACTTAATGTCCCTGTCAGACAAAATAGTCTTGGGTAAGCCAAACTGCCTGACTACCTCGCCAAAATATAAATCAGCTATCCTGCTAGCATCCATAGTCGATTTGCACTCCATAAACACTGCCATTTTACTGAAATGGTTGACCACAACTAATATCTGTCCAAGGCTCGTCTGGAATCTACAATGGAGTATATAACCCTTGATTGCTGCTGCTCCCTTTTGATACTTGGCAAATTCTACATCTGTTTCCAAAATTCTGGGCACTTTTGTCAATACTAGGCCAATAGAATCGCTCCTTAATCAGGCCTGCTATCTTATCCTTGCCGAAGTGGCCTTGAGCATGCAATTCCTGGATAATTAAAAGACGTAATGATGTATCAGCAATGCACAAGCAGCTACCTCGGAAAAGATACCCATCATGGAGCATGAAATCTCTCCTTAGTTGTTGTTCCACATCTTGAACTATTCCCCCGAAGTCAGCATCACTCCCTAAATCCTCACGCAAGCTTTTGAACCCCAAAGTGACAATCTTCATCATAGTAAGCAAGGAATGACGTCTACTCAAAGCATCTGCAACCTTATTCATAACACCCGTCTTGTGCTTGAGGGTGAAAGTGAATTCTTGCAGCATAGTTGTCCACTTGGCATGTCGGTCATGAAGTTTGTGCTGTCCCTGAAGAAACTTCAAAGTTTGATAGTCCGAATAGAGCACGAACTCCTTTTGAATGAGGTAATGTCGCCAGTGCTGAAGTGCTCGCACAATAGCATAAAACTCAATATCATAAATTGAATATTTCAGTTTAGCTCCGCCTAGTTTCTCTCTGAAAAATGCAACAAGCCTTCCTTCCTAACTTAAGACAGCTCCAATTCCAACCTTTGAAACATCACAATCAACCTCAAAGATCTTCTCGAAATTTGGTAACGCTAGCATAGATGCACTGGTGAGTTTTTCTTTGATCACTTCGAATGCTCATTGTGCTTCTTCTGTCCACACGAACTCCTTCGCATTATACAGATCCATCAAAGGAGCCATGGGCACACTGAAATCCTTGATGAAACTGTTGGGATTTATGCCCAAAAAGGTTATCATTTTTTGAAAAAAAGTGCAAAATACTATAATCTAAATAAGTAATTTAATACATGTTAGCATAACATGCAATAAGGTTCAAATTGATTTAAATAGGTGATCTGTGTGTTGGGACGGTCAGCATAGTAAGGTACGGATCACCGGAAGTTGAAATCATAAGAAATTAGTTCGTGGCCGATTAATGGAATTGGTCGTTCCATTGAACAAAGGTCATAACACATTCGTCTCCTTTAAGTAGGGTGACTTACCTTTAGTCATTGGGTAGTGCTCCCAGACTATGTGTTAGCACATTTTGTATGT
>JAOXNR010054309.1:0-12767 GCA_028571225.1 Parsonsia alboflavescens | reverse complement strand
ATCAATTTGGACCTTATTGCATGTTATGCTAATATGTAAAAAATTACTTATTTAGATTATAGTATTTTACACTTTTTGTCAGAAAATGAAAGCCTTTTTGGGCATAAATCCCAACACTGGATGTCACTCCCCAACCCATGATATCCCCTGAACATATTCCCATGGTTTGCAGTGTAGATACGTTTCAGGAAATTTATCCTCGCCTCATGCGTACTTATTTTAGAATAGGTACTCAACCTTTTCTTGGACAATTGTCCATTTCTGATGTAGCTTTTTTATCTAACCACATTCCCTTCTATAAACTAATGCTACTGAGATAGGGGCAACTACCGAATAGGGGGTTCCTCCAAGCTGCTCTAAGCCAATCGAAATCCCTGAGGATAAGGGTGATGAAGATAATGTTCCCCTTGTCCAGAGGCAGCAGAGTGGCAAACCTGGGGATGCTCTGTAATAGAATTAGGACCTTAAATACCCAACTCTTTATATTTTTTGAATTGCACTGGAACATTTTTAGAGGTCTGTTTGTGGCCTTTGTTTTCTGTAACAGCTTTTTTTCCCCTTCAATGTCTTGCATTTATATTTGCTATGCATTCCATATTTACTTTTTGGCACTTTGAACTTGAGGCAAATAACACAAAGTGAAGACCTTATAAGCTTTAACAAAGGAATAACTCATCTTTCATTCATGTCATGCTCAAACTAAAAACTAGTAGGGTTGTTGAGGTCGCCATGATGCTCGACAAGGTCTTTTTAATCAGCTTCTCGAGGTCTGCAATGTCTTAGTCAGCTTTAGGCATACAATTTCTCTAAGTGGAAAATGTTCTAAGGTCTCTGGAGTTGTCTTCCTTTGAGATCAATGAGATTATAGCTCCCTCCTTTGTGCACCTCTTGGACTGTATAAGGTCCTCCCCAGCTTTCTTGCTGCTTGGTCAGTTGACCTTGATTGCCAACGTCTAACCTTTTAAGGACCATTTCTCCAACTGTGAAATGTCTTGCTTTCACTCTTTTGTTGAAAAAATTTATCACTTGCCTTTTGTATGTCCTATCAACTTCCATTACTTTGTTTCTGACCTCTTCAAGGAGGTCGAGGTCTGCCCTTCTCTCCCCCTCATTTAAGACTGAATTATATTCACTCAGCCTTAGTGATTTCATGCCGACCTCGACTGGCATCACTGCCTCTGCACCAAAACATAAGTTGAATGGTGTTTCCCCAGTAGCTTTTATAGGTGTTGCTCTATATGCCCATAAAATGCTTGGAATCTCATCTGGCCAAGCAGGTTTACGAACTTCTTTTTCGAGCTCCGTGAGCCTCTTCTTGATTAATTCCAAAATGATTCTATTTGTGACCTCAGTGAACCCATTAGCTTAGGGATGAGCTATAGAGGTCAACCTCTGTTCAATGTTCGAATTTTCACAAAATGTTTTGAATGGGTCACCAATGAGTTGCCTTCCATTGTCTAGGAATCCTAACCCTGCATACAATGTTTCTCCAGATGAAGGACTAGACTTTTGGTGATGAGATGGCCACCATTGGCTCTGCTTCAACCCATCTAGTAAAGTACTCCATGGCAACGATCAGGAATTGAACACCCCCCCACTCCTTTTGGAAAGGGTCCAAGAATGCCAATGCTCTAGATATCAAAAGGTACTGATGCATTGATGGATTGATACCTTGTTCGCGGCACATGTGATTTGTTCCCATGCATTTCTTTATGTTCTTCTCAATGTTTGAAACCATTGAGGGCCAGTAATACCCTGTTCTTAGTATCTTCTTAGCCATTGTCTTTGCTCCTATGTGTGATCCACATATTCTGCTATGTATCTTCTCAATGACATATTGTCCCTCCCATTGACTTAGACATTTGAGTAATGGCCAAGTATATGACCTCCTTTCTACCTCGTCATCTATAATAGGACGTAGCGAGGTGCCCATTTTTGCACTCGGCGAACTTCTTTTGGGTCTTATGGGAGGTCCCCATCCTTGTGGAATTTATAGATTGGATATCTTCAGTCTGCTTGATCCTCTATTACCAAGCTCTCGTCTTGGTTTACGTTTGGAGAGTATAGTTGTTCTACCAACAGCTCTGCATTTGTTCTGACTATCTCTCGATAGACTTTAGATAGCGCATCTGCCTCTGCATTGCGTTCTCTAGGTGTCTTCTCAATGAGGAAATGCTCAAGCTTGGATGTGATCTCCCATACTCTTTTGAGATATTTGATCATGTTGTCCTCTCTAGCTTTGTATTCTCCAATGACCTAGCTGGCTATGATTTGCGAATCTATTTTAACGTGCAATTTCTGCACTTTAGGAGCTCGTATGGGTCTTGGACCTGCTAAAAGAGCTTCATATTCGAATTCATTATCCGAGGTTGGGAAGTTGTACTTCACGGAGTAAGGGATTCTTACTCCCTCAGGGCTTATCAGTACTATTCCCGCACCTGAATTTTCTTTTTCCGTTCAACCATCTATATACATGTCCAGATGTTGCTTTCACAGCTGCATATGAGCTCCAGTGGAACTCTTGTGCATTCTTCTACAAAGTCTGAGAGAGCTTGAGCTTTGATTGCTTTCCTTCGCTCAAATTGAATTTGATATCTCGAGAGCTTGAGCGACCATTTCATCATTCTGCCAGACAACTCGGGCTTGGCCAGAGCTTGTTCTAGTGATAGATTGGTTAATACTCTTATCAGGTAAGCTTCAAAATATGGTTTCAATCTCCTTGAGGTAATAATAATGAGGTACAAGAATTTTTCGAGGTTTGAATATCTAGTTTCCGGACCTTTGAGCAATCGACTCACATAATAAATAGGGAACTGTTGTCATGACCTGTCTGCTAATAGCATTGAGCTAACTGCTTTCTCTGCTGCAAAAAGATAAATCAGGATTTCCTCCCCGGAGCCTAGTGAGACAAGTTGAGAAGCTGTCCCAGGAAGTCCTTCAACTTGATGAACACCGCTTGGCAGTCCTCGGTCCACTGGAAGTCCTTTGGCTTCTTTATGACGTGGTAGAATTTTCCTCCTTTGTCCGCCATTTTGCTGTTGAAGAGCCCTAGTGCTGCCATCTTTCTTGCTAGGCTTTGGACCTCCTTGATGTTTTGGGGAGGTTCCATGTCTAACAGTGCCTTTATCTTGTTTGGATTGGCATTAATGACTCTTTCAGAGATCAAGAAGCCCAGGAATTTACCTGTCGAAACTCTGAAGGTGTATTTTTCTGGATTGAGCTTCATGTGGGCAGCCTTCAGGGTCTGGAAAGTCTCTCTAATGTCGTCAATGAAATCTTTAGAGGTCCTAGATTTGATTACTATGTCATCCACATAGACTTATGTTCTTCCCGAGTTGGTTTTTGAACACCTTATGCATAGCCCGTTGGAATTCTACTCCTACGTTCTTTAGGCTGAATGGCATTTTGGTGTAGCAGTAGGTCCCGACCTCTATGATGAACAAGGTCTTTTCCATGTCTTCCACTGCCATTGGGATTTGGTGGTACCCTTTGTATGCGGCTAAGAAACATAGCCACTGATACTTGACTGTCGAATCCACCATTTGATCTATACTTGGAAGTGGATAGGGGTCCTTCTGGCAAAATTTGTTCAGTGTGGTGAAGTCCACACACATCCTCCATGTAATTTCTTCCTTTGGGACCATAACTGGGTTGGCTAGCCACTCTGGGTACACCACCTCTTTCAGAATTCCTGCATCGAGAAGAGTTTGGAATTCTCAAGCTATGACCTCATTTCACTTGGGGGCGAAGGTCCTCTTCTTCCACTTTATTGGCTTGACCCCCTTGGTTTGAGTTCGACCTTGTGTTCAGCAATTTTTTGGTCCACTCCTTCGAGGTCGCTAGGCTGCCAAGTGAAGAGCTTCAGATACTCTTGAAGGGAATCAACAGTTTCCCGTTGATATTAGTAGGTAATGCTTCCTACTTTTATCCCTTTCTCATAAAATTATGGATTAAGGAACACCTTCTCTCCTCTGCCAACCACCAAGATTCTATAGTCATCATTCCCTTCCGGGAAGTCGATGTAATTTTCCCTCTCGAGCTCAGGCGAGCTCTCCTCATTGCCTTCAGCAAGGTAGCATTTTGTAGCAAGTTTCCTGTCCCCATCTAGGACAATCTAAGTGTCTTCGACTTGGATTTTCATGTTGTAGCTGAGCAGAGAAATTTCTACTCTCAAGTCCATGAACCCCCTTTCGCCCATGATTGCATTGTAAGTCCCAAGGGCGTCAACCACCATCCAATCCATGACTTTAATGACTTCTTTGCCACTTGCACAAACTGTCGTTGGGACTCGGAGGATTCCATCAGCATAGGTTGTGCTGCCGTTGAAGCTGGTCAGAGTTGTGTTTGACCTTATCTGTAAGCTCTTGTCTATCCCCATTTGGTCGAAGGCCTTCCGGTATAGGACATTCACGATACTTCTATTGTCCACTAGTATTTTGCGGACCAAAGAATCTCCAATTTGGAGGGACACTATGAGGGGTTTTGAGTCTTCCCCTCGAGCTTGCGTTGACCTCCTTTATTTAGTGCACGGGAGGATTCTGATTTTGAGGGCTGGTGAAGGTGGATCAGGAGGACCAGGGTTCCCTGTTAGGAACTCTTGCAGGTGGTCCTCCTTGATTAACCTCTCAATCTTGCGATTGAGGTCAAAACAATCCTCTGTGAGATGACCAAGGTCCTTGTGGTAGTGGTAGAACTTGGCTATGTCTCTTTTAGCCACTGGACTCTTGAGAGGTCTTGGAGGCTTCAGGAGACCTCTATTTTCCATGACCACCAAAATTTTAGCCTACGAGGTCTTTAGAGGAGTGGCCACAAGGTCAAGAATGATCTTTCTCTTCTTGTCTGAAGTTCCTCCCTTTGGGTGGAGGTCTTTCCTGTCCCTCTTTGAGGATTGAGGGAGTTTTGGTCGCCCTTTATTGTCTTTTATAATTTCTGCAGCAAAGCCAAGGATCTTCTTCTAGACCCTTGTCTCCTCAGCCTTGATCAGTTTTTCTAGGAGGGTCTAGAACTCCTTGATGGTTTTTACTGGCTCCAAGGCCAACCTAAATGCTACGTACCCCTTGCAAACCTTGTTTGAAGGCAATGATGTAGATGACATCATTTTTCTGCTCTATCTCCACTGCTTCATCATTGAAGCAACTGTAGTAGCTTCTCATAATTTCTCCAACATTCTACTTGATGTTGAGGACTTCGTTGATGTCTTTTTGGCACCTTGTGCTGCTCTGATAATTTTTCAAGAACAACTCCTTCAGTTGTGTCCAGCTTGAGATACTTGCTTTCGGAATGCCCTTGAACCAAGACTGAGCCTTTTTGGTCAGTGTTGACCTAAAGGCTCTACATTTGAAGTGGTCTGGGTACTCGAACATCTCCATGTAAGACACATATTTGTCTATGTGCTGTAGAGGTTCACCTATGCCATCATATTTCGCCTCCAAATGTGGGGCTTTGAATCCTGGAGGCATCCAAGCTGTTTAGATGCTGTGGAAAAACGGCGAGGGCTTAGTTATGTCCACATTGCTCTGCTACTCCTAATTGGCTGGGGGAGTTACCCTCCTTAGTCGATTGACCCTCGAGCATTATCGACTGTCATTTCAATCAAGCTTCGTTGAGATGGCATCTCCAAGACTAGTTCGTAGTGAGCTCCCTTGCTCTTCAGGGCGAGCATCTTGCCTTTGGCTTCGGGACATGGCTACTCAGTTGAGCTTGTCTCTAAGTTTGTAACCTCTTCCATTGTTCAGGGTTTCCCTGAGGTCGGTCATAGGTTATGTTCTTGTCCGCTGTGACCTTTCTTGCTCTCAACCTGTTTCCTGACCTTGTTTGCCAAGCCGGAGGTCTTTCCTGGCTTCTGAAGGCAAAGGTGGATCGAGTCGGGTGCACTCATCTTGGTCCCGGGGTGGCCGTGAGTTTCTTCAAGAAAGGCGTGGGAGTACATCCAGTGGACACATAATCTCCTCTGCCGGAAATCCCCTCCAAGGCTACCATCATTCCCTCCAAGAGGTTCGTTGGAGCTGATATCTATGTTCTCCCAGATCTCCATGGTCTGGGATCATTCTCATTGGCCATAGGATCAAGGTGCTCTTGCTCGGTCCTTTCTTACACAGGCGGAGGGTTTGTTGGGACCCTCCAAGATGGATCGCACTGTGATGGCCCTGGTGGTTCCTGCTGGGCATCCTGGATTGGGCTATTGTTCTCTGCCTGGGGCAGGGCTGGGCTTCAAGCACCATTTCATCTGTGCAAAATTGCATCCTGCCAGGTGGTCTACCTTAGCATGGTGGTCAAACGAATGTAGGTTGTGATTGAGTCATCAAGCTTTTTATTTATTTTGTGTAGGGAAGAAGTATAATCTTGTTGTCTAAATTCCCACAAACGGCGCCAGAAGTGATGGGGCTCAAAGTTGAACACCGGGTTACCCCAAAACTGTGATAACTCAATCGACTGTAACTTGAGAAGAAAGTAGAGATTAGTCACCGGAGATGGGCTGTGCCAGGGGAAGAGCTTCGATGTCCAAGTCAGTTTTCCAAGAGTAATCAGCAGTAATTAATTCTCAGAGAGACTGTTCTATTGTCCGTTGTTAGATTGTGTAAGATTTGATTATATAAAAAAGATCAATTACCTTATTGATTAGGGCTCTGCTATTACATGACAGTAGGCAATTATTATAGTTGTGGGATCCTTGAATCCCGCCAACTACTATTAGACTTGTGGAGTTTCCTTAGGTTGAGATATCTTGTCATTCACGTCTCTGTCGAGAGCTGCGAGCTCACTAACTGACCTCTTGACCAACTTCATGACAGCCCATGGACGTTGAAGGTCTCGACTATCTCTTTTGGGAGGTTGTGCCGAGTGGTAGTAGGCTCGTGGAAGATGTTAGGAGTCATGCACATCTAGTCGTGGTATGGAAGATGTGTGATACGAGTTGGAGTTATCAGGTCGTGTTTCGAGGTCTCGTAGTACCCCTCTCGAGCTCATTTAGGGGGTCGGTGACCTTGGAGGTTAGTGGTCGTAGGTCGTTGCCCACCTATCCTTGTTGACTTCGTGAATCTGACTTTCAGGTATTGAAGGTTGAGGCCTCAAACCCATTTAGATTTACTTTTTTCCAGGTCATGCTCATTTGCGTTTACTTGTCCTTGTCGTACCTGTTTCTCCCATCAGAGGGATAGGAGGGTTTTGGAAAGGGATAAAAAAAGGGGGAAAAAAATCGGTTGCTCTACGAAATATTATATAACCTCATTCTGCAAACCCTATTGGGCATTCAATTTTAATTTTTAGCATTATCATGGCAATCGATTACAATGGCTTTTTATTCCTATGGCCTTTTACTGAAAAAAAACCTTAATCCACTAATTTTCCTGACTATGAAAAACTGAAAGCAATCGGTACATTCACACAAATGTGTAACTTTTTAATATTAAAATAAACTATTGACATTATTTTTGTTAATATTAAAATGTCTTTTATAAAATTTATGTAGAACATAACCTTTTGCTCAAGTAGTTGTATATTCTTACTTTAAACATCACCTTGACTTAAACTGGTTGTATTTTAAGTAAATCAAGGTTCCAAATAAATATGGATAAAAATAAATCAATTCCAATTCATTTATACCGGATATATATGGATTGGATACCCATGAATTATGGATATCCATCTTTCTATTTTAATTTTACTCACCAACATTTAAGTTATCAATTTTCTCTACCTTTTCTTTCTCCCTTATCTCTTTATTGACTTTCATTTTTCAAATTTTATTTGCCTTTTCTACCTATTTTCACTTGTATTTATTTTTCCTTTCGCTTAGTATATCAACCTTTTTCCCCCTCAATTTCAATGTTTATTTTAATTTCTAAATTTAAGCTTTTATTTGATTTAAGTAAAATGTATATATTTGATGGGGTCCAAAAGGATTGGACTGGGTCACCCCACAAATCTGACGAAGCTCCGCGATCAGCAGCCTAAGAAGATAAGAAAAAGAGGTCACCCAGAGTGAGCTTTTTTCCTCCTTTGTTGTCCATAGACTGATTGTATTTTTTTTTTTTTTTTGTTTTAAGTAGAGAGAGAGAGAGAGGGAGTCACTTACCCCCTAGAATTAGGCTCTGTCTTACGTAACGTAATAGTAGGCGATTAGGATATTTGTGGAATTCAGTCGAATCCCACCAATCACTCCTAAGATCATGGAGTTTCCCTAGAACGAGAGATCTTGCCAATCACGTCTCTGTGAGAGCTACGAGCTCACTAACCGACCTTCAAACCAACTTCACGACCTCCCCGTGGAGGTTGAGGATCTCAAACATCTTTTCTGGTGAGGTCATGCCGAGTGTGGCTCCTTAGAGTGGTTAGGAGTCGCGCACCGGTGGTCGTGGCATGGAAGATTTATGATTTGGATAGGAGCTTGCCAAGTCGATGTCGGGGTCTCGCAAGACCTCAGCTTGAGCTCATTTAGGAGGTCGGGGACCTCTGAGTCGGTGACCAGGGAGGTCAGTGGTAGCTGACCGCTTGCCCAAGTGTCCTCGTTGACTTTGTGAGTCTCACTTTTAGGTATTGAAGGCGTGGGGCCCTCTGATCCATTTGGGTTGACTTCTGTCCAGGTCCTACCTATTTGAGTTGACTAGTCTGGATGGTGCCCATTTCACCCAACAATATGTTTTAAGTATTTACTTCAAACACATATTTTAGTAATAGGAAAGTAGGGGACTGGATGACTATTAGAAAGCGGAGTGGGGAGTGGTTCCTTGGTTTTGAATGGGAAAAAAATTGTATCTAATATAACTGAGGCAAAATAGTTTTTTTAATCTCGAAACTTAGACATTTTGACCATAAATATTTCTTAAGTCTATTTTCTACCTTTTAAGTTTCTTATGTATTTTTGAGCATCCTTTCTAGCCCTTTTAGTCTGATAATATATATCTCAGGACAAATCAACGAGTGAAGAATTTTTATGTCAAACATTGAGGGGCAAAATTGATACTCTACTGCTGCCTTCTCCACCATGATTGTAAAAATCTTCATTGCCTCTTGACACAGAGTTGGTTGCTGCCGATGCGGTGCAAGTTTCGGTTCCACAATCAGCTCCACGGCGTTCAGAACATTTTAAGAAGAGGATGGGAGCTGTTTGAAATACCGAATTAATGTCGGGCATGATTCCCAAGGCGACTGAAATGAACTCGGATTGGGCTGAAATCTGATTAGGTGACCCGGAATGGCCCAACGAACCAAAGTCACAATGATGCTGTGATGCTTTTTTTGGCCATCCGGAGTCGTTTCGATGGTGTTTTGGGCAATTTTCTGTTTTCAGTGGCATTTTTGTAATTTTGTAGTTTTTTGTGACAGTTTCCTAATTTACTATTTTTCTAGGGGTTATTTTGCAATTTCTTTACTTTTCCTTTCCGATTAGGATTAGGTTTTGTTTTGCCTTTAAATTTCGTTTTCGGCTGATTGTTTTTCAGACAGTTTTGATGAATTAAAGTTGCCTCTTTTCGGCTTTGCGATTTTCGACTACTTCGAAAATTCGTTTTCGCTTGATTTTAATTTTCGTCTTCTAACTACTTGCGTTGAAGTTTGATTAGAAGGAAAATTGGATCAGGTTTTATTTTCGTTTCTTATTTTGCAAGTTTCTGAACAAGAACGAATCTTCAGATTCTGTTTCCTACTGCGTCAGTTGGTATCAGAGCCCAGTTCCGACTCCGTCCAGATCAGTTATTTCCTAGCCATGACAGGAGGTAATCTCAAACAGAACATTGCTACGTTAATCGAAGTAATGCAACAGGATCGGGAAGAGTCTAGGTGCAACAGGGAAGAGTAGCGAAGGGAGATGCAGCTAGAGAGAAAGAGTTGTGAAAGCCAGATACGGGATTTGACACAGATGGTGCAGCGGCTGGTGCTAGGCCAAAGTTGACAGATTGCATCAAGGGGTGGACGAAGATGTTGAAGACGAACCAGAGCGGCTATCGCATGAACAGCCTAGGGTTCGGCCGAGGAGAATGAGGGGCGGCTACCAACCGCCAAGGGACAACGAACGAGATCCATTCGTTCCCTGTTGGGATCTAGGGCTTAAGATGGAGGTTCCAGATTTTTCAAGAGGGTTGTCGCCTGAAGAATTCTTAGATTGGATGAACTTTTTTCGTTGAAAGAGGTTCCGATGGAAAAGAAAGTATCTTTGGTGGCGATGAGGTTCCAGGACACAGCATGGTGGCAATCTTTCAGATATCAGAGATACCTAGATGGCCTTCCAATTTTAGATGATGGGGGGGAATTCAAGAGAGAGATGCGCAAGGAGTTTTTGCTCCTCAATTACCTGCAGACTATGTTCCATAATCTTTAGAGCTTAACGCAGGGTTCTCGGAGCATCGAAGAATACACGCTTGAGTTTTACCGAATGGTGGCGAGGAATCAATTGTGCGAAACTCAGGAACAGCTCGTGGCTCAATATCTCCATGGGCTACGACTAGCTATTCAGGACGCTTTACAGGTCCATACCTTTAACACTATCACAGATGCGCAGACAAAGGCATAAGTTGTGGAGAAGAGTCTAGCGAGGGCCAACGGCAGAAGTGTTGGATTTGGGAGAGGTTTTCCTCCTCCCCATCTTTCTCCGGTAGGGAGCTCTTCAACAACACGAGTGGGTAGCTCTTCAACCTACAATCAGTTTGGAAGAGGTAGCGTACAAGGGTCTGGTAATGCTCCGAATAAGTCTTCCACAAGTAATAAAGCTAATGTGAAGTGCCACAGATGTCAGCAGCTAGGGCACTATGCGAATGAGTGTCCAAGGATAAGGTCGCAATTACTAATTCAGGAGGGCACTCAAGAAGAGTCTAAAGAGTATGTTGGTGATGATGTGTTTGAAGAGGAGGATACGTGCTATGTCGCATTTCAGGATATCAGGGGAGATAGTTTGGTTTTGAGGAGGATTTGTTTAGCGCCCAAAGCCGATGAAGATTGGAAGCGGAGAAACATCTTCACAACCCGGTGCACAATTAAAGGGAAGGTATACCTTGTGATTATTGATACAGGAAGCTGTGAGAATGTAATCTCACAAACGACAGTGCAGAAGCTTCAGTTGAAGACAGAACCTCATCCAGTGCCATACCGGTTGGGGTGGTTAAATAATGATACCGAGGTCAGGTTTTCAGAGCGGTGCCGAGTGGAATTCTCGTTTGGACCTCAGTATTCTAGCGCTATCTACCGTGATGTCGTCTCGATGGATGCCTCACATTTGCAACTCGGTAGGCCATGGCAATACGATAATCATGTGACGTATGATGGATTCTTGCACTGTTATACTATCAACCGAGGGCCAAAGAAAGTGTTACTTCAGCACATGTGATGCAAAACATAAACAATGGAGGGGATGATAGAACCTCAACTGCAATCAACTTCACTCGAAAGTCTTTTACAAGAAAGGGCGAATCAAGAATAAAACGACAATATTCTTGAGACACTATGAAAATAGAATTTTATTGAATGAGAGAACTCAAATAGTCGAAAAAACAAAGTCTGCCAAAAAAAAAAAAATGGCAATAAATAAACCCTAAACCGAAAATATGAAAAATTACAAAAAGACCCCAAAAGTTTTTAAAAGGTAAAAAAGTCCACCCAGATGACCTCGGATGGTCAAAAAACTAGCCCTAGTCACAACATAGTAGTGAGTATTACACCCTGGACAGCCCCAGATCGGTCCGCCAAATTTGAGCCCATTCTGACACTCCCACAACTTTTCAATTTTTACGTTTCGGCCCCAGAAACTTTTCTGAACTTCTCTGAATCATCCCCGATTGCCTTGAAACTTCTCCTGCAGCCTCTTGGACCTACGTGGGCCCTCCTGAATATCTTCCTGGGCCAGCTCTTCGTCACCATGCGAGAAGGAATGGTTGACAGTAATAAGATAATTATCTGCCTGCCACAGAAGGAATTCGAAGAAGAGGTAACTGAGTCCGATTTTTGTTTTGCTTTAGTTGAAACTGACTTGTTGACATCAGACGGTAGTTGGGCCAAGTTGGAGATTCCAGAACAAGTTCAAGAGTTGTTGACTAAATTTGCAGACTTGATGCCGAAAGAGTTACCAGCTGGGTTGCCTCTGTTGAGAGATATCCAGCATCAGATAGATCTAATGCTGGGATCTATCCTCCCGAACAAAGCGCATTACCGAATGTCCCCACTGCAACATGAGGAGCTGAAGTGACAAGTTACGGAGTTACTTGATAGAGGATTTATCCGAGAGATCATCAGTCCCTGTGTAGTGCCTACTTTGTTGGTACCAAAGAAGGATGGCACAAGGAGGATGAGCGTGAAAAGCCATGCCATCAATCATATTACGTTCAAGTATCGGTTTCCGATTCCACGATTAGATGACATGTTGGACCAGCTCAGTGAAACGACTATTTTTTCAAAGATAGACTTGGAAAATGGTTACCATCAACTCCGAATCAAACTTGGAGATGAGTGGAAGATGGCTTTCAAGACGAAAGATGGGCTCTTCGAGTGGCTGGTCATGCCTTTCGGTCTCTTCAATGCATCCAGCACATTCATGAGGGTCATGAATCAGGTACTGTGTCCTTTCCTCAATGATTTTGTGGTAGTTTACTTTGATGATATACTTGTGTATAGTCGGGCGAGGGAAGAACATCTGCAGCACCTACGACTAGTTTTAGCTACCTTGCGAGATCATAGTTTGTTTGCCAATCGGAAGAAATGCAATCCGATGGTCGACAAGATTGTATTTTTGGGGTATGTGGTTTCAGCAAGTGGAATTCAGCCGGATGATGCTAAGATTCGGA
>JAOXNR010054308.1:0-12768 GCA_028571225.1 Parsonsia alboflavescens | reverse complement strand
AATTATAGATTTAAACTAATAGAATACAATCTCATTTCAACACCTGTTTAACAACTTGAAAATGATTACCAAAGGAAAAAAAACGGAAGTGAAAAAAATGAAAGGCAGATAGATATATCAGCAAGAAAGCAATAACAAATGGATTCACTTAAAAGTTGAAATCATAACTTGAAATCTACAAATCATCATAACAGCTTCACATTATACATCAACAATCAAATGTCGTTCTCCTGAAGGAATAATACTAGCGTTTACAACCCTTGGAAGCTTCACAAAACCAAAATTTGTTTGCCAGCAAAGAGAAAAATTTCTAAGCTTGTGTGCAGATGAGAGTTAAGAAAGAACATATAATCGGGTGTAAATAAAAGACAACTCTAGGGCTACAAACTGTAAATACAAATTCCGAAAGTTATGTCCCTCCGGATTGGTTAGAGAATTGCCTCAACTTTCCATATTTGCCTCAGCTTCATCTTTAACTTTGCAAATCTGTGAAGCATGGAAAAATCAACCTAACATTATGACTAGCAGATTTCACTTTTTGTTGAAGAAAAGATAATAAAACAGGCTGTATCTTTTCTAGGCGAAAGTTTCTTTTAAACACGGGCTGTAAACAAGTTGGCAAAAAGAGAAAAAAAAGGTTTGTTCTCATTTAATATTGCCCACTGATGAAGCATTGTTATCTCAGAATTACAAGAAAAGTAGGTTACATGAACTCTAAAAATATAATCATCAATCCACCCATAAAGAAGTTCCAAGTCACTGTTCTCTGCCCGGGGATAAGACATTGGACAACAGATAACTTCAGATTTCTTTCTAATCCAAGTGAGTACCAGATTAGAGTTGTTTCATCCTGAAAACATAAACAAAATCCTATGAGCTTGTACTTCTAAGTAATGGGTATAATGTGCAATTCAATTTTCAGAAAATAACTTGCAATCTTTCATCTTAGGCAGGAAATGTTCAAGATCTCTGACAACTCATATAATATAATTTCTAAATGCAGTGAATTACATATATTAATCTTAAAAACTTGCAATAGTGAATCACGTACTGGAGAAATTCTGAATGGGCAAAATTTAGGTTTCCCCTGCCTGTTGTACTTGATTAACTGAGTACCTTTCTTCAAAGCAATTAGTGCCTCCAAAATAAAAATGCATGGGAAGTAAAGACAACAGGCATATTCATCAATCTTTGACTAGATAGTGTTGAAATCTTTAAACTTGGAAAATTAGAGAGCCTTAGAATTATCCTACGCATGCAGCAGCAGCATAAATCATAAATGTCTCTAACCAAACTCATCAATTTGTTTTTTTTTTTCTTAACTTTCAAATGACAACTACCTCCGACAAACTACAAACATCAATTTTTTTTAAAAAAATTCTCATCAAATGAAACAAGATCTTACATTTATCAAAAGAAATATTTTATGTCCCTGCATTCAGCATTGTCACTGCATAAAAAAAATAGAAATTCACATACTTAAAACATGTAAAAATTTCTAGCATATAATTAGTTTACATACTTATAATGAGATTCAACCTTTAAGCTAGAAGAAGTTGAACATCTTGAACGAGTGTTGGATCATAAAAAATTTGAGCAAGTAGGCATCCTTCTCTTTGTAATCTTTCTTTGTTGACATGAGGAATTTTGTACTTGTTAGATCCATGAGCTTTCATTATCTCAATCATGCACAATTGTAGTGTCAAGAAAACAAAATTTGATTTTTCCACTGAAAACTCTTCAAATGAATTTTCAATAGCTACAACAAGCTCATCTATTGTTTTTGAAATGCACCTTTCCTACAATGATTGTATGGCTCTAAAAAACCCAAGATCTAAAACATTTAAATCGGGGGAATTTGGTGATTGATTCATCAATCGAATATCAAACCATCACTTGTGGCAACCTCAATAAATTCTGTATCATTTGGATCGATATGTGTCCTACAATTATCTTGTTGAATAAATATAGGACCATTTGAATCTTGTGGCCATTTCTCTTTAATAGCCATATAATTTTTCTCAATCATGAAAGATTTAATTATATCTCTAGTAACAGATGGTATTGCTTTTGTCTCAATAGTTCAACGATACCATTTGCACTATTTCACTTTGCTTGTTCCTTAATTGTGAAAGGAAATATACCTATCTTTCCAGAGAATGTCTCATTTCCATTAGCATCAAATCTTGGTTGAGTCAAAGCAGCTAAGAACATGACCTTCAGAATAAAATTCTTACTTTTAGACATTCGCAAAGGATCTGCTTCATCCTTTAGAAGATAATAAGTTTTTTTCTTTTTTGACATGAAAAACCATTTCTCATCAATATGGACTGCATTAAGCATGTCCATAAATTTCGGATGAGTCTCGAAACTTTTCCTATCAAGCATTGAGATACAAAAGTTTATTCTAACTTTTTTGTTTTCTTCCTTCAAATATGGCTTTATAGCATTTGAGTATCTCCTTAATATACCCAAAGACAAACACCGTAACACTGAAGTTTTGTTCATACCCAAAACATTAGCAAGAGATCGAATAGTTGTTCGTTGGTTTAAAGGTATCTCTTGAACACTGTTAATATCAATTACAATCCTTTTACGCCCACAATTTTTTTTCTTCCTATGAGCAACGTCAACTATAATTCACTAAATCCATTTTCTTTTCCTTGTTTCCAAATCCGTTGAACTATACGAATATCTGTAGAAAATAATAAAGCTACCTTTTTTTGTTGTGTCACATTTTAATTTCACATTGATGTATCTTATCAATAAAGCTTCATAGATATATCATCGTCTGTCATTAGACAAAAACATCCATTTAGATTCGACTTCTTGTTGTGATTCATTACCCTGTCCTACAATAAAGTATGGAAGGAAAAAAAAAAAGGAATATAAAATTAAAGGAATAAGATAACTAGAAAGAAAAATAGAGGAAAGTATAATTTTAATGCTGGAGATTGCATAAATCAGAAAATTTTAGAGCCACTTCGATGATGCGCAATAGTGTGAAGGAGAAAGAAATTGTTGACTAGAACTTATATGTCCACTAAAAGATTAATTTATAACAGGAAAAAGGATTTCACACTTTTTATTTTTTTCCATTTCAGACAATAGCACCAAGATTGCTTTTTTATCTTTTGATAACCTTTGAAGTAGGAACTCAAAAGCAATAGTTTTTTAGTTGGTTGCATTACAGAACACACAGAAAATGAAATTGAGTTTTTTGAAGAAACAAATTCATTAATATGATGACCCTAATTTTCCATATATAAGGATAGGCGACTCGAGTCAAGAAGGTAACAGATCAACCTAAAAAATTCTAGACAAGTAGACTCGAAATATTCAACTCAAATAGAAAAAGCAGTCATCCTACCATTAGAAAAATAAATTACTTATGAAAGTCTCCTAAATCTAAAAGTCAGTGCAAGTAGCAAAAGACAACTTTTTAAAACACTCATATGCTATGCTGCAATCTCTATATTGTTCCAGTTGAAATACATTACCAGGGTATGCTTTTGCCCATGATACAGTATGTGCAGAAAAAACATGTGAAATAATTTAGTAATATCAACAAATTTGTCTAATCTACACAATTTCAAATGCTAAAATTTAGACTACAGTCAAAATCAGTATGTCATGTTAATTGTAATAAGTTCCGCATATTAAGAAGGCAGCCACAAAGAGAAACTAAATAAATCTAAAGTATACTACAAAGTTTAACTCAAACTGAAGAAAGTAAGCAAAGTCGTATCTGAACTTCAGATAAAAGAATTGCTATGTCAGTCTCTTAAATCTCACAAAGTTAGTGAAAGAAGCTAAGGACCAATTTCTAAAACTATATACAATGTTGCGATGACCATATTGAAATGTATGGAATTCATTACCAATGCATCGTTAAAAGAGTACAATTGTATTAGAAGCACAAAGGTAAATGGTATAGGAAAACACTTGGATGACTTGGAAACTTAGAACACACAGGAATCTATCAGGTTACAACATTCCACAAGTGAGTTTGTTAACTAGAAACGTCTAGAAATGAATTGCTTTAAATTAATTAGACTGCACATTTTACATAATTGAAGTATACAAAAGACCTTTCTGCCATAAATTTTCCATATCAATTTTGTGCCAAGAATCTTTTAGCCTCTAACCTACAAGTTTACAAAGACTCCACCATCGAGGAAAAATGGGAGATTATAGATACGGTTTGCAAGATCAAATTAATGGTACAAGTAAATTTAAGGATAAAGTACAACAGTATTGAGCTGCTGCAAAAGTTTGAGTATGTTTCCTCATGAAATAAAGGAACGATAATTCAAAAATTATAGAGATTACCCATATTTGGAGGAGGAATCCCTAAATCTTCTAGTGGGCATTCTGAGTTCAAATCAATGAAACTGGTTGACTTTTCGTCCCTAATCTCTTAATTAGGGACGAAACTGTGATTTGTATATGGTTGGATATTCCTCTAAGCTTCAACATTTGAATCGATGATTTGGAACGGTTGCCTTTGATTTTTACAGCTTAGAACCATTTCTTCCATTTCCCTCACTCTGTAAGAGTGAAGCCAAGTTTAGACAACTTTGCCCAATTGTGCGTTGCCGGTTGTTGGATTTTGTAATTTTCAACTTAGGAGGTGAGCTTCAACAGATAATTTTTCGTGTGAAATTTCAAGAGAGAATGTCAAGAAACAATTGAAAAAGATGAAATTAAGGAATTTTTTTCATGGGAAATTTTAAAATTTTCAAATGAGGAGACGAAGATGAAATGATGCCTTAAATTTTTTCGGACAACACTACTTTTTAAACTATGTCTTACATAAATTTCTGTGTTAGTTAGAATTGAATTTTAGGGAAATTTTTTTTTTTTTAATCTTTACAAAAAAGCTCTTATAAAAAGGGAATGAGGGAGTACAAAACTATGAGGGACCACCATCACCGCCACTTTCTTCTTGTCCTCCTCCGCCACCCTAACGGAAGCATCGGCCTCATCTAATATCTCTTCTTAAGAATCACCGATCATGATCTGCATGTCCATGAGATCTTCTTTCTCCTCCCGCGCGGAAAATAACAAGATTAAAGTATCCACCGAGCCACAAATGACCGCTGCCGAGGACGACTCGGCATAAACTTATGCTTATATGCCCAATCGAAATATAATGGATCCTTTAATAGCTCGGAATCTAATAGTATTACGTTATCATCATCTTATTTTCCTAGTTCCCCAACATTTACCTCATTATTTCGGTCATCTTTCCTGACGGATTCTTTATCAATGGATTCTTTCTTGATGGGCACCAAGAAGACTGATGTCATGGCAATTTGTGCCAAACAAAAGACTACTGCCACTGCTACAGCCATTACCAGAACTTTCTTCTTCTTTTTATTGTTACTAGGCTACGGTGGTGGCGACATTGTAGGGTTTTTGTTGAGCAAGGGTAAATAATTGGACTGATGATGATGATGAACATTTTTATTAGATTTGAGGAATTTGCTTCTTATTATTCCCCATATGGTTGGGAGGCTTGGGGTGGTGTGGCCAAGTGAAATGCAAGAGAGTACAAAGAAAAGGGCATACTCATAATTGAAAAATGACACAATGGTACAGTTTTTAAAAAGAAATTAGGGCAAATATAAATCAAACTCCAAATTTTGTGATCAGATTGGATTAGTTATTAATTCGATTTTGATTAGGATTCTGTGACTTATTGTCTTTACCTTTCCAACTGAGATAAATTTGATAAGAAGGATTGACTCAATTAAATTGTAACTTATTCGTGAAGTGAAATGATAATTTAATTTTGTATGGAGAAATTAAAATAGAAATACTTTTAGCAATATATACTTCTATGTATATTATTTAATTTTGTATGTTTATCATTGAAGGTGTAGAATATATGCTCTAGAATAAGTATTAGAAAATCCGAAGCCATAAAAAACATTTGAAAGATAATGAATAAGAAAATCAACGACTAATCCTCTTGATAATAAATTTACATATATGCTTTTGTAAATATATTTTATTAATAAAATAATTTAAAAAAAAACCAAATAATATGATACTTTATCTAACGGTTTTGCTAAGGTGCGTTCCGAAGCATGCTTTAATGCGCGCTCCAACCGTTATCGTAATGGAATTTTTGCTACAGTACTCATGCAGCCAACCAAGGGGAGCAAAAATTCCGTTACGGTAACGATTGGAGAGCGCACCTTAGCAAATCCGCTTTATCTAAATATGGAAATATATTATTATATAGGATGATGTAGAAGATGGACTTAGAATCACTACAGAAATTAAGTGAGTTATGGCGCCGGCTTAGAACAGCCGTCGCTAATTTACCAACTATCTAAGTTGGCATAGTGATGGTTTACATGAACCGCTATGACGAAAATTAAGTCGTCCATAGAATCAAAATTAAAACTGTACTAAATTATAATTAAAATTTTCAAAATACCTAAATTAATATTTTGCGGCGGTTTTGCAAAAAAAATATTCCCCATTTATTAATCGATGTTTTAAAATGATAAATAACTTTGCTGCGGTTTTGAAACTGCTACTAACATTTAATCGAGAATTAAAATTTAGAATATAATGGATCTTTAATTTGATTTTTTTTTTTTTTTTGGCGATGGTTATAAAACAGTTGTGATTTTTTTCTTTTTTTAATAAAAAAGTCAGATTTACTTTAAGAACGTCATTTTACGTAGCGGTAGTTTTTCCTTGTTTTAGCAGCTATTTTAAAACTGCCGCAAAGTCTCTAGATCTTTTTTAAAAAACAAAACAGAACAGAACATTCTTCTCCTCTGCGTTCCCAACAACTGCAACGTCTCTTTCTTTCTCTTCCAAAGCCCTTCAAAAAATTTTGCTTCTCTTCCACGGTGTTGCTCGGTTGCCGGTGGTTGCCTTCGCCCCCCCCCCCCCCCGCCCAAGTCTCTAGCCATCTATTTTCCCCCCTACCACCTTAATTTGTATCAAAACACAAAGGTATGTAATGTTTTCTTAAATTAGGGCTTTTTTAATTTTTAGTCATAATTGATAGTTTACATGATTTTTCTTTGGGATTTAAGTTTGAAATGAAATATTGTGATTGTGGGCATATTGATATTATTTTACAATGCATCATATGGCTTTATATTAGTGCACTATAGGTATTTATTAAAATGTCTCTATGAACTTTTGATTTTTGTAGATTTATTGTCTTTTTCATTTATTAATCATAATGTGATTATAAATGAATATTAATCTTCTAGTTCATGTATTTTTAAGGCAAATTTGGTTATCGGAATTTATGTTTGAAACGATATATTGTGATTGTTAGCCGTTTGAATTGGAGTCATATTAATATTATTTGATAATGCATTATATGGCTCTATATTAGTGCACTATAGGTGTTTGTTAAAATGTCTCTATAAACTTCTGATTTTGATTTTTTAATTTTATTTTTGTAGATATATTATTAATCGTAATGTGATTAAAAATGTTTATTGGTCTTCTAGTTCATGTATTTTTAAGGCATATTTGGTATTTAGATAGTAACAAATGAATAGTTTGTATTATTAGAGAAATTTTATATTTAAAAATAAGGTAAAATTATTATAAGAATTCTTAGTTCATGAAGGTGATTATGATTTTGAATTCTTATTTTGATAAAGGTTGATAGAAGGTCATAAGAAGGTTGATGGTACCTTCATATCTATTGAGGCTGAAAACATAATTGTAAGTAACTTTTATCTTTTAAATTCAGTGCACTATTGCTAATGAATTTTGAGTTGAAACATTTAACTTAAATTAAATTGTAGGAGAGAGTTCAAGAGGTGGAGCAGCGAGATCCGACATCTATTATTCCATCTCAGCATGACTCCTTTGCCCAGGTGATGGGTCCGGATCATCCAGGGCATCTTAAAGGCATGAGAGGTGGAGCTTGTGCCTTTAACAAATTCGAGACACTATCTACCAGGTGTGCATATTCTAGCCAATCAACACCTCAACAATCTCAAGAAATACAAACTTTAAATTAGAAATTTAGTTTTCTATCAAGCTTGATGAAGAGATTGGTTCCTAAGGATGCCTTGGCTCAATTTCCTGAGGCAGTGGAGTTGTTTGGAATGAATCAAGTAACATTTTAATTATGAAATGTAATAACTTAATGTTGGGTTTAGCATTAAACATTAATGAAATCTAACTTGTGAATATTTTATTTCTTACGGCCTTCACAAGGCAACAATGAAGACTCGAACCTTCCACCGATGATCCAGTACTTTAGTCTTGGCCTTGTGTGATCATAGCTTAAGTATGCTACTCAGATTGATATTCTTTATTTAGAGGTTAGGTATTCATATATTTGGAAGAAGTATTTATGTTTTTGGATATTAATCGATATATTAGTTTGTGTATTTTGGATGTTGTTAACTTATAGTCTTATATATTAGTCTATAATTGTTGTGTTCATTTTGTGTTTGAATCTATTGTTGGGGTTTGAAATGGTGCAGGTTTGATTCTGTTTGCTTGGTGTGGTTATGATTTGTGTTTTTTTTTTTTTTTTTACAAGAAAAAAAAATAAAATTATTAAATTTATAGTAGTAACCGTCGCGAACAATAAAATCGTAAAACACAAAATAGGGTGAATAGAATCGCCGCGAAGCAAAAATAAACTCTTAAAAAAATCATTAGGACAGTTTTAAAACCGCTGCTAAATTTATAACAGAATTAAGAAGAAAACATAATGAAAATTATAAAACCGCCGCTAAATATTAATAAGAATTCATCCCAGAAAACTTAATGGCGGTTTTTTCATGGCTTTGCGACAGTTTTTGACTTTGAGATGAAAATTCCGACAATTTTCAAAATTCAACGTGAAATTGACTTGAGATGCCCGGAAAGGAGGCGATTATAGAACCGCCCACGGCTAAGTCCATTTAAAATCACTGTAGTGAATGTTGGGAACCTTTAGCAAGCTACTTCCCAACTGAACCCAGAAGATTTATTAAGTCACTTCATGCCTACATCTAAATTTCAATTTCAACCTCCATATACAAATTAGAGAGATCATAGAACTTAGACTTGATATTGGGCTTTAAAAGGTAACCCAATATGTATATAGCCCAAGATTCTTAGATGGGTTAGGCCTACCAAATAAGAACTTTTTATTGGACAGCCTTAATCCTCCTTTAAATCTAAATTAAATGAAATAATTTCAGAAGATTTTCTTAAGAAAGAAAACAATATTAGTAGAAATTCATATATGTGGGAAGAATCAACAATGTGGCATAAAAAACTTATGTCCAAAACCAATATTGATACTCGTTAATTTTGATTTGACAACTAAGTACCTAAATAATGTACGAATCTCCAAATTAATATTTTCGACTCGATTATATTTTAACATATTTCTAACCGATATAGCAAGCATCAGTCAAGGGAGTAGTTTTGTTGATATTATTATTATTATTGTATAAAGTATCGATCAAGTTAGGTAAGATGCTTATTGTGTGATTGTATATTTAAAAAGATCAATTCCCATGTTATGTAAATACAGTAATATGATGTCAATTCTGGACAACAAAGAAATCAATAGTCTTTTCGTTTTAGATTGAAAATTTGAAGGCTTTCAAACTCATCCTTTGAAAAAATTTCATCAAATAATTGGCTTCTCCTATGTTATGTCAAAATCTTGAATTTGGGGGCAAGAATTCATGGTCTATGGAAGCTCAGAAGGTTCTTTCATAAAAATGTTGTCACTTTCATATAGTAAAATGAAAATAAATGAAAATTAAAGCAGCATATATGATCATGATGATGAAATAGGGCATAACAAATGATACAGTGAACAGAGTTGTCAGGTAGATGCTGTATTATTGATATTCCTGTCCATTAATTTGGATGAAACCTTGTGCCAAGCTTTAGCTTTCATGACTTAACCTTTTACTTCTAGGTGAGATTGATTTCATTTTGGTTTGCTACAATAAAAATATTTGAAGATCAAATAAACCTTAATTTGTAACAATAGTTCAATTTCATAAACATGAACTTATAACCTTTGAATCATATACTTGAAATCTCTTTACCTGTTAAACTACATTTACGATAATAATATCTATTATAATTTTCAATTTTAGTCTAAATATATATAATAAAAGGTAATCTTTTTTTGCTATTTTCTATTTCTAACCTTAATTTTTAGGGGTTTAGGGTTTAGTTAATTTTAGAGTATAGTTATGATCTCTATGAAAAAAAGAAGTGGGGTTTCGGGAGGGCTAAATGGGTAGATCAGAAATATATAAATTTTATTAAAGAGATTTCACACACTTAATTAGGGGTTTTTCTTAAAACAATTGGATTAGAAATTGCCGACAAAGCAATGGAGTTCGAGGACCGACAAAAAAAGGGGGCAAAATTATTAAAATGTAGACTAGTTAATAATACTAAATTGCTTAACATATATATGAAAAATAATCTGAAAACTTTTTAAAATATTATATAAACTCAATCGTGGTTCCCCGCTTTCCTTCATCATGTCTCAAACTTGAGATCTTTCTATCTTAAATGCTGCATCTTACAACCAAACTAAGCAAGTCTTGACATGCATAGACAAGTTAACAAAGGATGAAAAAATAAATGTATTGACTTAATTTTGATTCAATAGTAATAATTTTTGTGTTTAACAATTATAATTAGATGTGATTTTGTGTTATGTTTAAAATAGCTATATTTATATGGAATTATATCATGACAAAAGTTTTATATTAGCAATTTTGTAATTTTTATAAAAAATATATTATATGCTCTCTTTGAATTTTATAAAATTTACTAATTTATCATTCTCATTAATATTAATATAATTAATAGTAGAACTTTTGAGCAAACGGATATAAATCCTAAAATTAAGAGATTGTTAATGAGATTTTTTACTAAAAGTTTAAATATTTTAATAAAACATTCAATTCTAGACAACTTAATTTATATATTTTAGTTTATATATTTTGTCAAGTAAAAGTTTTGAGTTCAAGACATGACAAGGGTATTATTGATCATCAGAGGTGAAGTATAGAAAGGGTTAGGGTGAAAAAGGAAAAAAATACGGACGAGAGAATATTTATTACTAAACAAAAATACATTTTATTGTATCATAGAGAAAATAGTATTTAAAAATACTACTATATAAATAATTAGTAAATTTTTATATGTGAGAAGATTAATTAAATAAGATTTAATAATTTGTTATAATTATATTACTTTTCTTATTAAGAATTATCAATAAAAAATTACAATGAAACATTTTTTAAAAGTCAGGATATTCCATATTTTCTGATCAATTGGAAATATCCATATTTCAAAAACTCTAAATACTCCAACTATCTTTGTTTTCCAAGAAAATCAACTCTATTGCTAAGTTATTGCTAATTACAATAGGAAATCAGTTTATCTAACCCTCTTTTGGAGTAGACAAAGAGAATATATAATTATTATGACACTAATAGGATCCTCCCTCTATTGCTTTTTGTTGTCCCTTTTATTTATTAATTATACATATATAACATATAATGGCTTGATGTTTTCTTGATTTAACTTTAATTTATGAAGAATTTGTACTCCCCCCCCCCCCCCCAAGTATTATTAAGTGGTAATACTTTTGTTTATGATAAGATAAAATTAATTTATATCTCAATATTTTTAAATTACTCAAAGTTTTATTGCAAATTAACCCCCCCTTTTTTTTCCCCGATATCTTGTTGCTTTCCTCCACTTGCTTCTTCTTCCTTTAAGTATTTTAAGAGCATAATTGGTAAATTAAGTAAAACCCTTCTATTAAAATTTGTTTAACGTGGAAATAAAACATTAAATTCCAAACTAAAAGAAGTACTCCCTCCAATCGGGATTGAATGTCACAGTTTAACTTGCAAGAATTTTTATAAAGAAGTTTGACTTAATTCATTAACACATTGAATTGTCAATTTTCTTAATAAAATTTTTATTAATTTAAAAAATAAGACATGCAATTCTAGATAATTCAAAATAGAATATGAGACATTCATTTCCGGACGGAGGGAATTCTATTTACTATCTTCATCTTTTTTTTGAAAACAATTAGATAAGAGCCAGCCTTATTCCCTAATTTGTTTGGTAATTTTTCAAGAAAAAGAAGAAAACCTTAGATAAACAAGGCTAAATTTCTTCCAATTGATCAATTATGTATACAATATATAGCTTCTATATATGGTATTAGAATGCAAATATATAATCTTCACTTATGTTCAATAAAAAGAACAATATATATTTATACATAAAACCAAAGGTAATTAATAAGAGTAATTGATCGATCAAGCAGTTGCTCCCAATGATAGATCCCCACTATCATTCAATGTTGAAGCTCTTTTGTCATCAAAAGATGATTCCATATGGCAACAAACATAATTTCACAAAGAAACAATAATTTTTCCTTTTTTTTTTTTTTGGAGTATCCTCTCTCAACCACCGATGGAAATCTGTTGTTTAATTTTCCATATGCAATGGGGGACAATGTATCTATCATGACAATTACCTAGCAAGAATATTTACTCTCTCTATAAAAAATTGACATCAAATGGTGGACCTATATATGCATTGATGCTGACTCCATCAGATTCTTTTTCACCATCACATCCCTCCCCAATTTGTTGCCACCATCTAACTACCAACCAAGATGCAAGATTCTGCTTAACATATGTCAAGAATTTCCACTTTTTAAACCCCCTTTTTCTTTTTTCAAAAATTTCCTCTTCTCCCCTCGGCCCC
>JAOXNR010054307.1:0-12770 GCA_028571225.1 Parsonsia alboflavescens | reverse complement strand
TGTTATATAAGAGGGACAAATCCTATCTTGATCATTCAACATTCCACAGCACAAATTAGGACATACTCAATACATGCTTTTATTGTCTACTCAGTTAAGAGTGACGTTTGACAATATTAAAGTATGCAATCTTTCATGTAGGAATCTCTGATGACCTCAAGTCAAAAGATGAGACATAATTGTCACAACGAAATCACTCATGACACTCACATAACAATCCATGAAATGATTTAATGGTGGGCCAATCCAGTACACGATACTCTATGTGTACCTATGTAATGATTTGATATCTCATATCCATGACGGCTGTCATCAATCAGCACATACTAGTATCAACGTGTAATTGATATCCTAATCTCAATAATACTTGACTAGGGACGTTTTAAGAATAGAAATAAACAATTCTAAGGACATTACATAATTTATTTAATAAAACGCAGATACAAAAGTAAATTATATAATGATATAAATAGCATCATGATACAAAGTTATGCCAACTAAGTAAAATCATCATATGTTCTTAGAACATATCGAATAGAAAGCCCCACATCTGCTCCTTTGTAAAGCATGTAGTTATTTGGGCACGAATCCCAAGTTTTTGACTCCATACCCTAGACATTGGTTATCTTGGATGCCTCAGTAATTTTTTGGCAATTTAACTCCAACTTCAGGGAAGGTTTCACATAAAAGCTCAAGAAACATGTCTATTGACTTTTTGACCAATAATTTAACACCTTGATTTGCAGAGGCTGTATGAGGAAAGAAATTGAGGTAAACCATCCATATCCAGAAAATAATGGGATATTTCCCTAGTCTAATATGTGCAACACCCGTTTGACGTCATTCGGTGCTTCGCACCTAGAAGGAGTCTCAGAAAATCCCACGGCATCATGAATCATGCCATCAATGTCATTAGCAACCGATGAGGGACCTTTTGAACCTGAACTGGCATCTAATATACATACACAATCATTCAGTTCACAAGACAAATCTTTAGCAATACTAGATCTAAAATCACTTTGCAATATAGAAAATCAAGGAAACTTGGGAGGGTATTCACGCTCTCTTCTCTTTTGGCAAGTATACTCGAGTGGAGTATTGATTCCTTACAACATCTTGTGAATTGAATTGTTAAATTCCCTTAGCATTGTGTGACAAAGCAAGTTCTTATATACATCACAATGATGTGATGATTTTCAATACTTAATTTCACTATAGAACACTTAGCTTTCTTAGAATTCAATACTTATCTCTCTCAAAATACCATACTTGGGAGAATTTCAATCTTTAAAAGGTATCAAGCTTATTATGTTCGAGATAGACATGATTTCTATAATCATAGTAATAAGAGGGTGATTTGAACTTATGGTGATGTATACTTCAATCAATCTTCATGGATATCGAAAATGTCCTTATTCATGTACAAACTCTTAAATCAATGTTAAACAATTAAAATTCAAACCTACAATTCATTAGAATTCCTAAGTTGATCTCAAAGATATGATATGAGTAGACTTCTTCCTAGGTAGGGAAGGGGAATATGATTTAATAATCTTAGTCTAATGTATAATCTATTAATCTGTATATCCAAAAGTAGGCTCCGACACCAAATTTGTAACGACAACCCTCTCAGGCCTAACCCCACTGAACTTCGATTTTCATGTTAGGTTTCTTTTACGGTAACGGACCTACCTAACCGAAAGGAGAGAAGCTAAGGCAGGGTCTTGTACAAGGATAGAAGAAATTCAGAATTTCAAAATTACAAAATCATAGCTTGCTATATAACTAAAGAAAATAGTCAAGTACATCGAGATCAGAAATATGTCCTTAACAAGATCCCCAAATGTAAACATGAAGTAGAAGTCCATTATATACAATCCAATTGGAATTATAACTAAATTTATAAACAAAAGAGTCCAACTGACTCTCCACTCTAGTGCATTCTATTTGCAAAAGTACATTCGATTTTCTTCGTGATCATGGACATACAGACGTTCTACCGATTACCTGGTTCCTTCTCATAGTCTACAAAAGAAAGAAATCGAAGCAATTATGTGAGTTAAAAGCTCACTGAGTAATCCTTGCCATGCCAAAGAATAATACAATTATCAAATGCCTATTTAGTGTGGAAAACCAGAGATGAAAGCTTCAAAACAATTAAGTTTGGAAGAAAAAAAGTAATTTTCATTAATTAACCTTAAATCCTGACATTTTAAACATTTATACAGATTCAACCACTATCCTTGCTTCATTGTTTGCATGATCATAACTAAGCATCCTTATACACCTTAATGTGTCCAAAACAACCTGTTTATCCCTTTGAAAAGAATAATGGGTCTAATTTAAACAAACGAGACGTAACACCAAGTAAATAACCTGCACATGTTATCTAAACAACCCAAACAAGTTTCTGAAAAAACTCGTTCATCCTTTTATAAAAACTTATAGGTCTAGTTTAAACAAACAAGACGTAACACAAAGTAAACAATCTAGAAATATTATCAAAATAATTCGAACAAGTTTCCAAAACAACTTGTTCATCCCTTAAAAAACTAACGGACCTAGTTTAAACAAACGAGACATAACACTAAGTAAAAAACACAGACATATTATGAAAACAACCCAGTCAAGTTTCCAAAATAATCGATTCATCCCTTTAAAAAACTAATGGGCTTAGTTTAAACAAACAAGACGTAACACCAAGTAAACAACTCGAACATCTTATCAAAACAACCCGGGCAAGTTTCCAAAACAACCCGTTCATCCCTTAAAAAAACTAATTTGCCTAGTTTAAACAAATGAGACATAACACCAAGTAAACAACCCAGACATGTTATGAAAACAACCCAGACATGTTATGAAAATAACCCAGACAAGTTTCCAAAACAACCAATTCATCCCTTAAAAAAACTAATGGGCCCAGTTTAAACAAACGGGACATAACACCAAGTAAACAACCAGGACATGTTATCAAAACAACTCGGACAAGTTTCCAAAACAACCAGTATAAATTCCAACAAAACCCGAAATGCACAATTGTGTGCTGCAAATACGATAATGAATAAGTTTAAGTTTTTCATTCAGTTGTAGACTCTTGCATTTCTTATTCAAGCTACGTGTTTGTATCTGCTATGGTATGTTTCCATGGGCAACTCCTTTTAGTGTGACCATGTTCTTTGCACACAAAGCATGTCTTCGGCCCACGTCGAACCATAAAAGTTTCAGGGTTTCCAGTCAAAGGTTGAGTCAATGACCCTGCATTTGATCCAAATGGTCTTGGACATGTTTGTTTGTTGTGACCCATCGCATGGCACAATGTACATTTTCTCCTTCTCCAAAATTCACCAGTGAAAGCGAGTCTCCTGGTCCAAGGTCTGTCGGCCTGGCCTCTCCATAATGGTGGTAAAACAATTGTGTCCTTAAGAGTTTGTGGCACATTCCAGTCAGATGGGTGTGGCACCGGCCTAATGGAACCAGAATATGATGCAACCCTAGAATCCTTCGTGTACTGAGCGTTAGTGAACTCAGCAACACTATTGTTAGCATCGAACAACCTACGAAAATATGCAAAAACAACCCTTAACAAATCAGGAAAAACAACCTGTGCTGATGTGATTTCTTGATTTGGATGAATTTCGTTATTGTTCATACATACAAGAAACCAATCAATGAAAAGATAGGACTCATCAAAGGGAGAGAGATTAGATTAACCTTTGTTGGTGATTCAACACCAACCAATCTCTTGATTTGGTAGACAATCAATACCTCACCCCAAAGTGATTGAATACCCTAAATGAAGTGGCTCATGAACCTTAAGATGAATGCATGAGAATAGTCATCATGAAAGATCATGTTTGATGAAGAGAAGACCATTTAGAGTCTTTATGATAAGAAGACCTAATAATAGTTAAAGGACATTAAAACCCATAATAAATAAGTCAAATGACCAAAAGGAACTAAGAAAAGTCAAGAAAATCGTCCAAAACATTGCATTTGGTGAACAGAGACAGTGGTTGTCCGGCGCCTAATGGTTCTGCCATGCCATCCGGTGCAATCTTGAATCTTCTCCAAGCCAAATTCATTTCTAAGCCTCCCAACATCATTTCCTAGGTTCCCAAGGGCTTGTTCTTCATTGGAACACTTCCCAACTTCATCTTCAAAGCCTTGAATTATCCATTAGTAGAAATCCTTCTTTGGTAACTCTTCATCAAGTTGAATCTCCTTGAAGATCTTTTCAAAATGAAGCATATCTTCTCTTCCATCCTTGTATTTGAAATACAAGTCTTTGTAATCAATCTTTAAGTCACCATTTTTTATCATTATTAGCAACGACTTAACTTGAAAGCTTCCATAGGCTCCCAAACTTCAAATGTAGGTCTTTATAAGCAAAACTTCTCCTATGAATCTTCCCTTCATTGAACTCCCCAATCCTTGATGATTCAATTGATGATATGTTTGATCCTTGATCTCCATCATTCCCCCTCACCTCAAGAGGATTTGTCCTCAAATCTTCAAGTCCATCCCCTTCTTTAAAGGTATTGGTCTCTCTTTAATAGATATATATTCCTTCTAACCTTCAATAAGCTCATTAGAAGAAACTTCATAGACAAAGAATACAAATTCACTAATGCAACAAAGAAACCAAAGTCCATCATTCTAAGCATATGATAATGAAGAATTAAACCCCATTAGTCTATGATCCCATAAAGCATGATATATAGGTTCTCTAAACCTTGGATTCAAAGACATTAAGCTCAAGAAGCAATCCCTTAGCATAGCATAAACATGCCCTCCATCAAAAACATCAAACACATGTATAAAATGAAGAAGAAAATCACCTCTGCATATGCTAGAATTCATTAAATCAACAAGATGGGCATCATTATGCACTCCTAAAAATAGGGGATATGTCAAAGACTTCCAAAATCTCACCATATCTCTATTCATGGTACAAAACATTAACCACAACATCATGAAATTCCACCAAACATGCCAAATAGAGATTAAGCTCATAGTAAACACATTGTTTTTATCAGCATCAAGTTTATCAACATCATTGAAGATCAAATTCTCACCATAACATGGAAATACCTTTACACAAAAATTCAACAAGTATTCACCAATGAGCATAGGCTTCTTTTTCATATGTAGTCGTAACACATGCTTTCTAAACAAGATATCCAAGATTCTAGGATTATCATATCTCACTCTTCTTAGGAATCACAATGAAGTACATCTCAAACAAGATCATCAAGAACTTAAAATCCATATTGAGTATGCACATTAGACCACAAAGATATAAATTGTTATCAAGAATTGCAACATCAAAGATCCACAAAACTCCATTATCTTTGACAAGCTTTGTTAGTCTATTCGTGTTAGTCCCAGAGATGTGCTCTCTCAAGAGTTTTAAGCAATTCAAGTCATAAGAAGATAACTCTAGACTATTTTCATGAATTCCAATGGCCAACAAGTCATACATAGAATCGTTAGGCATAAACAAAGCATTCTCTCTAATCAAAAAATTAATATGCTTGAAGAATTGGTCATATATAACTTGTGTAGAAACATTAAGCACATAGTCACAAGTATGCTGTTTCACAAATGATTCCCTAACAAGCTTAAGATCTAGCATGCCATTCAAGAAGCTTGTAGAGACATTCAAATTACTTCCACATGCTTCATTCACAATTCTACAATCATATTTTTGCATACATGATTCCTTAACAACTTCAAAATCCATAAAAGCTGTCACCAGACTTATTGAAGTATTAGACATGCTTTCTCTAATCAAGGAATCACTATGCCGAAGAAATTCACAAATAGCAACTTGCTCATGAACATCACAAGCATTTCCACAACCATGCTTATCCTTAGAAATCATGTTTTCATGTTTAAGATTCAACATTTTATCAACAAGAGTAGAGATAAGAGTGTACCACTTTAACATAGCATCCATCATAGTGTTGTCCGTGTCTCCCTTCAGCTTGTCTAGGAGTTCAAAAACCTAAAATTTTGGCACAAGAACACTAGAAAAAGAGTGGTCAATGTTAGAAATGGGTATTGAAATCTTCTTGTTCATCTTGAAGATCAAATCACTCTCATTTTCTCATAAGAATTTTCATTTTTTTCACTCAAATCTTTTCTTTCAATGACACTCATTTCTTTTTCAATCACAATCTTATTTTTCATCTCTCTTTGCCTCCCAAGAACTGTCTCAATCTCATGCTCTCCTTTATCTATTCTTTCTTGTTCTTTTTCTCTCTCATTTTTACAATGAGAACCTCGTCTTTCACTTCTTGGGACTCTCCTCCATCATATTTCGCTTGTATATGTTGAGCTTCCAATTCAACAAGTCTCACATGATCATATTCTCCCATAACTTCACATGAGAACTCTTGAACTTGCTCATTTCCAACAATTTCTTGAAGTCCCATTTCACCTTTAACTTAATTGGTAATTGAGGTGTCTTCATTTTTAGGCTCGATCTCTCATGTTGGAGAATAAGAAGTCTTATGGCCATCTTCATTGTACTTAGTTGATGAAGAAGTGACATGACTTGAGCTTCCATAAAATCTTCCATTTGTTAACTTCCTTTTCTCTAGGTTTCTTTCAACTTGGGTGGCCATTTGTACCATTTCCTCAAGATCAACCAAAAGGTGTGGTTCTATTCTTTCTTTAATCTCCTTTCTCAATCCTTTGAGATATATAGCCATTGAAACTTCTCTATCCTTTTTAATGTTTGTTCCTTTTATGGCTTACTACATTTGTTGCAAGTAGTCCCCAACACTCTTGGAACCTTGAGTAGAGGATATGGATCTATCCCTTCTTGGGTTCTCCTCAACTTCAAAGTTATAATAGTCATCATCTTCATTATACATCATAGGCTCATGTCTCCTTCTACTGCGATTCACTTGTTGTCTCTTTCTTCCAACTCCTTCATGGGGCATATACTCCTTCGAAGAACCAAGTTAATTTTCATCTCCCCTTCCTCCTTGTTGCACTTGTTTTCTAGGAGTTTTCGATTGGAGATCATCTACCTTTCTTTTAAAGTTTTCAACTCTAGAGTTCAAGTCCTTTCTCATCTCCTTCATGTTGTTTAAGATTTCACTTGTCATTTGCTCCATTCTTTCCATGAAAGTGTTCCAACAAGTATTGATGCCATTCCTTTCAAAATGTGATGAAGAAGATGCTCCTTTATGTTGTACCTACAAGAAAGAAAAAACAAATATATAAATATATAAATATAAATATATATATATATATATATATAATATAGGGAATTTGTATATGTCGTCACTTGTCACTTAATTTGGCTTTTTCTTACTCAATTGAGCTCACTCCTTATTGTTTCTTTCCACCGTAACTCCTCTTTCAAGTTCTTAAACAACTAACAAGAACAATGAAAATCACTTAGGTAAGAATCCCAAATGATCCACACAATCCAATCCATTGATCAGTTGATGATCACCAAACAAGAACCTAGAGACTAGAGTTTCAAAGAAATAAGGTCAATCAACTCAAGACAAATGATCAGACATTTAGAATCCAAGAAAAATAGAAGATAGGCATTTCATCAAACACCTTGAGGACAAAGATTGTGATCTCAAATTTGCATATGTAATTCAATAATTTCAAGCCTTTGATCTCAAATTTGCATAAACAATAGGCAATTCACTCATAATTGATCAACAATTCAATCTTTACCCAACAGTACTTCAATACCTCAAGAGATATGAACTTGAATTCAACAAACCTAATGATTTTTCACTTTTTTTTGGCACTTTTGGTGCAGGAATTTTTCTAATGCTCTTTTTTTTTTTAGCTTTTGATCTTTCTTTTTAAATTTTTTCTTTTCTAGAGATAGAGGATAGAAGTAGAAACACCAAACACATAGAATTAGCCTTAGTTTTTGGCCTTAGGCTTAATTCCCCCAATCACAAAGAGATCACAAGAGAAGAATTAGGATAGATGTAAAGGAACAAAAAACAAAAACACATATAAGATCATAGGATTTCAAAAGAAAAGTATGATATTAGCACTTAAAACAAGAATCAGGTGAAGATGGGCTAATCTTTGATGAAAACCAAGCTCTGATACCAAAATATGAGATGATTCTTGATGGATGAAGGTTTTTAGGGTTCATACATTCAAAAATCAATCAAAAGAAAGAAGGTCTCATCAAAGGTTCATGGATAATTAGACTTTTGTTGGTAATTCAACAACAACCAATCTCTTGATTTGGTAGACAATTCAAAACCTCACCCCAAAGTGATTGAATGCCCTAAATGAAGTGGCTCAAGAACCCTAATAGGAACTCTCAAGAACACTTATGAAAGATCATGTATGATCCTTAAAAACAAATCACTCAAAGTGTTTACATGTTTTTAGGTTGATTTTCTTTCAAATACAAAGAGAAGACTATTTATGATCTTGATGATAAATAATAGTTAAAGGTCATTAAAACCCATAATAAATACTTCAAATGATCAAAAGGAACTAAGAAAAGTCAAGAAAATCATCCAAAACATCTCATTTGGCGAACAGGGACAATGGCTGTCCGGCGAGCAATTTTGACAATAGATGGGTGCACTTCTGCACCGGATGGTATTGCAGCGCACGCTCTACAATGCCATCGAGTGCAATCTTAAGTCTTCTCTGCACTAAACTCGATTCCACATCTCCAAATTCATTTCTAAGCCTCCCAACATCACTTCCAAGGCTCCCAAAGGCTTGTTCATTATTGGAACACTTCCCAACTTCATCTTCAAAGCCTTGAATTATTCATAAGTTGAAATCCTTCTTTGGTAACTCTTCATCAAGTTGAATCTCCTTGAAGATGGCTTCAAAGTCAAGCAAATCTTCTCTTCCATCCTTGTATTTGAAATACAAGTCTTTGTAATTAATCTTGAAGTCACCACCTGGATCATGCTTAGCAAAGACTTAACTTGAAAGTTTCCATAGGCTGTCAAACTTCAAATGAATTTCTTTATAAGCAAATCTTCTCCTATGAATCTTCCCTTCATTGAACTCCCGAATGAATGTCTTCTTTGATGATTCCCTTGATAATATGATTGATCCTTATTCTCCATCATGTGCATCAAGTAAAAAAACCAACCCATGCATGAAGTAAAACAACTTGTGCATTAGGAAGGAAAACAACTAGTGCATCAAGTAAAACAACCTGTGTGGCAACAAAATCAACCCCGAAACCAGTTCAAAACATACCTTAGGGCTGCCAACGCATGTCTGCATGGATGACTAAGAAACTAAAACATTCCAAAAGTAAATGTGTGATTCTAGAAGTTAACTGTGTCATTCTTGTCATTCTCAAGGACTTTAAAATCCTATGTTGAAACTTGCCTTGTAGGAAAATGTCTACAAGCTTCCACCATGTCAAGGATCATTTTATTATACTGCTTAGACAATACAGTGTTAATAGAACTTGCTTCACGATGTCATTCTTGGAATCATCTTATGCACCAATATAGGATGAACTCAACCATAACTGTAATATGCATTTTTTGGGCCTCCACCAACATTAAATTCATTGACTCTGCAATATTTGACATCATGCACGTGTACCGATTAACTGGAGCCTTCACTTGCACCTATCTCTCTAGACCCTTGTTGATTAGCCAATCATGTATGACCTTGTTTTCTTGTTCGATCCTTGCCATGGTTGTTGCGTAATCGGCCTTTTTGTACGAGTTGTCAACATTGGTGAAAAGTGTAATTATCAAGGGGGTTTGGGAATGACAATTTAAACTTGTTCTTCAAATAAGCCATGTGCTTCCTCATTACCGTACTCATGCAACATAGTCTTTCTGATACATGGGTTGTCATTGAAAACGAAGATCAACACAACAGGGCATCCAATCTATCCTCTGATTTTGTTAGGGAATCAGGACTAGGAATTGATATCCTTGACATGGTCAATGTTGAATGCTCACCAAAGAACAGTTAATGCAAAACAGGAAAGTGCAGGAAAACAACCCAGACAAGTAGAACAAACAACCCTTCCATGCAATTAAACAACTCGTATAAGTTGAATAGGTACATGCAAAAAGAACATTAAACAAAAATAGAACACACACTCCACAAAAATAGAACAAACAACTCACAAATGTGAATAAACAACCTAGACAGGTAGAATAGGTGCATGCAAGAAAAACAACATTCATAAGAAGAACAAGCAACCCATACCTTCAAATAAACAACCCAGACAAATAGAACAGGTGCATGCAGGAAAAACAATCTAGACAAGTAGAATGGGTACATGAAGGAAAAATAACCTAGACAAGTAGAACAAACAACCCATCCATGTTACTAGAAAAACCCACACATTCAATAATCTAACCTATGCATTTGCATCTTTACAAGATGCTATCAGTAAGATACTCTTGAACCTTCTCTTCAGATGCGTAGCATCAATACAAAACACTGGCCTTATATATTGTAGAAATCCACACTCAAACAGGTACCGTATGCCCAAAAACAATATTGAAAACAATTTTGATCATTAGCTTCGATATCAGCCAATGTTTCTGGATTCTCTGTGGCAAGTGTGTGAAAGTACGAGAGTAGGAATTGAAAGGACTCCTCTGGTGATCCAACACGACTTGAGCATACCATGCCTTGCCATATTCACAATCATTACCAAGCTCATCTTTCATGATGCTCATCACATCCTGAGATGTGTATTGCTTGCGTTGATTCCTTTGCATTCTTGAGGACAAATACCTTCCTATTACACGAGAGCTTATCTTTTTGGGCCTCATATTTGTGACATCTCGCTGGCATGAGTGACCTTCTATTTTCAGCTTCCACCCATGAAAAATAAAATTACAATGTTAACCTATGCATCACACAACATAATGCCAATGACTAGATCTTATTAGCTTCAGGCCGAAGTTCTCTTTTAAGGCATATTTTTCTACTTTGGACTTCATTTCCTCCTTACTTTTAAAGATTTTTCAATTACATATGTGATCCAGTTCCAAAAATGTTTTTTTCATTGAAACTTCCTTCATGCATCCAGAATTGGTGGTAGGGGTGAACCACTGTCTCGCCGAACTGGTTGTACATTTGTCATCTTCATCATTGTGCTCATGCGAGTTGTTTCCAAACGAGTTGTTCTCATATGTGTTGTTTCCAAACAGGGATGTTCTCAAGCGGATTGTTTCCAAAAAAATTGTTCTTATATGGATAGCGATCGTCCGAGTTGCTATGAAATAAATTTTTAACATCTGGCATGGTAAAGTCCAAGTTTTTTCCATGTAGGATGTTAAAGTCCAAGTTGTTTCCATCTAGGTTCTTCACATTTGGATTGTTGTAGTCTGGATTGCTCACATTTGGATTGCTATTAGGCATGTCACTGATGTTACTTAACCCGTGAAGGACAGGTTCAATGCTTTCATCAATCTATCTTGTTCCAATTACATTAGTTGGACTAGCATATTGTTGACACGAACACCCACAATCTGAGTATCCTTGTAAGATGTGCATCATTGTCAATGAGGACCAGTGGCATTATGTCCTCATTTTTTAGCAACTGAGGATGAAGTTGTTTCTCTTTTCCATTGCAATCCATTCCAAGACAGTCTTTCTCTATCTTCAACAAACTGAGATAGGTCAAGTCAGATCCAACATCCCATAGAGTAGCATCGCTGCCATTGTAAGTACCATCCTCCCTTTTCCCTCTAAACGTCAAATATAGATGAACTACTTTTGAAGACCTGAGATTTAAACAACGTTAGAATGAGCTTGGGACTTTAAAAACAAATAGAAAATACAATCCAGGCAAATTATAGATAACCCATACCACATAGAAAATAACCTGTAACTCCAACGAGTAACAACCCATAAAGATTGCAAACACAATCTTTCCAATAGAATCCACAAAGATTATAGACAACTCATACACATATGAAACAACGCGTAGCACCCTTGAGTAACAACCCATACAGTACAGTGACAAGCTGTATTAAGTATAGTGACAACTAACAGAAAACCCATGGGACCATTTTTCAATCCCATGCATTGCTACGAACAACTCATACAATCGAGTTTTCAGATCAATACATGACAAAAACATAAAAAGACATGAATATAGGGAACACGAAAGATTTGAAGCCTATACAGCCATAAAACAATAGAGACGAAACCTTTCGAAACCATGGTAACAACCCATCACGAATTCAAAGAACCCATATCACCATCCCAAACATGACAGGTAACCAAGTAAACCCATTAGCAGTCATAGACTATAGAAAATACACACAACCCGTCAAGAACAAAAAAAACCCATGCACTGCCCTAAATCAAACTGTTAATAAGAGTAAGTATGGCAAAAACATAAAAAAAAGATTAACCAAGGGGAAAACGAAGGGATTCGTAGGCTCATAAAATCAGGAGAAGCAAAAAATATCAAACCTTTCCAAACCATAGTTTCATGAAATATCTCAAAACTCACAAAGTTCAAAACTTTCCCAATGAAAATAACCCTTTGCTACATGAAGCTTCAACCTTTCCAAAGATTTGAGCTGGAAAGAATAGATATTGTTTTTGGTGAAGCTGCAACGTCCGTTCTAGGGGGGTGGGGAGAGGTGGCTTGAGTGCGGGTGATCAACTTTTTAGATATGCAGATTTTGAAAAAAGAAATAAAGAAGATTTTTTATTTTTAGCCAAGTGAGGTGATGTGATTCACTTGAATTATGGCTGGAATTTCAACATCCATCTATCCAAACCCAAGGTCACTCATAATCTGA